>CM053034.1:50098119-50268119 GCA_028564925.1 Lithobates sylvaticus
ACACACATGCATCATGCACACACACGCATGAATCATGCACACACACACATACATGCGTCATGCACACATGCATGCATCATGCACACACACACACACACATACATGCATCATGCACACACAGACATACATGCATCATGCATTGCACACACATACATGCATGCACAGACACACACATACATCATGCACACACACACATACATGCATCATGCACACACATATACATAATGCACACACATACAGTAGATAGATAGTCTTATATAAAAATAAAAAAAACGGCAGTCCTTTTACCTTGTCTCTTCCTGCCGGCCGGGTACTGCACTGTAGGGGAAGACAAAGAGCACAGCACACACTGTGCTGCTTTCACTTTAGCCTAATGTGAGGAGCTCCCTGTACAGCGCCGATTACAGTTTGGAATCGGCGATCGGGGAGCTCCTCTCAGACGCCGCTTCTAGTGAAGACTACAGGGGGGTCCCGAGGGCCCCCCTGCAGCAAGGGGCCCGGTCGCCATGGCGATCGCAGCGACCCCTATAATTCCGCCACTGGTTCTTTGGACAAACATCTGCAGAGGTTACCCATTTTTACAGTGACTGGGAAAAAAAAATCCTAAGTGGTCATGCTAATACAGCAAGTATTAAGACAAATAATATAAAATATAACCCTAGGTATGTAAATAGAGATAAGAGATAAGTATATACAGTAGGTATAAATAGTAATAGATACAAAAATTACATATTTGGCACCCATTAGTCTATCAAATGCACTAAGGGTATGCTTAATGAGCAATCTTTACAAGAATCTTTCCCTCCATTAAAGTAGATGTCCCACTACATACAGTATTTTAAAACCTAATGGAATCCCCCAGAGAACCTGGTGCATGGAGCACTTGGTAAAGTTCTGATCCGTGGCCACATTTTATAAGAAAAATACTTTTGTTTCTTTTTATGCTGGCTGTAACTCCACCCCAGGCAGAAGCCCAATTTATGGGCATTCCCATAGAGGAGCTTACAGTGAGCACCTGCTCCTCCCTATATTCATGCTGGTTGTGCTGACTGGAGGTGCCAGGACACAGAGCAGTGTCAGCAAATATAGTGCTGGTGGAGGGATAATTGATCTTTTACAGTCATAGTAATAGGTCTTGGCTTGTGTTGTTACCTTTTTGTTATGATAATCCCATTAATGATAATCCCATTACACAGTCAACACAAGTTACCATTCACAGCAACACAAGCTGTCAGTTATTAATATGACTGTAAAAGATGAATCACTTAAAGTGGAGTTCCACCCCCAAAAAAAAAAAATATTAATGTGCTTAAAAAAAGAAAAAAACATTTGGAGAAAAATTTTTTTTTTTACTCACCTCTAAACGCCTGTTGCTAGGTCCCTCATAGTCTGCCTCCTTCAGCGCCTGGGCTCCTGATGTCACTTCCCTCTCCCACTCCAGATCGCCTCTCCCTCCCTCTTGTCAATCATCTGGGACACGTGACCGGTCCCAGATGATTGCACGGCCAGTGACGGCGCGCAGTGCAGCTCGCGCATTCGCAGTGGGTGCCCGGCTGTGAAGCCACACCGGGCGGCCGCCGGGCGGAGGGGGGGATCCCCCGCATCGCTGGACCCTGGGACAGGTAAGTGTCCGATTATTAAAAGTCAGCAGCTGCAGTATTTGTAGCTGCTGACTTTTAATTTTTTATTTTTTTTTAACTGGGAACCTCCTGATTTCTAAATATCAATCTCATCTGAAAAATTCATTTTTTTCTTCTCCTGTCTGGAGGATCCTGGTGCAATTGTGATGTCTGCAGTTTCTCCTTCTGTATCTGAAAAGTTAACTCATTTACGTGATCTAATGGGAGTGGAACTACCCCTTAGGACTGAGCTTCTTCCTTTTTACTGTTTGATCTGTTTCTACAGCTCCAGAAATGCACATTTGTGTTCTCATATTCATCTTTCTCAGGCAAATATTTGCTTCTTTTTGTTTGTACAAAACAAGGAATTGGTCGCTTGTGAAATGTCTACCATTGCCTGTATCTGTCGGACCCTTTTGACAATAAAGATGACATATAATTTGGAGTTCCAGTGTGCGACCAATTCCTTGTTTTGTTTGTCTTCCACGGTGGTGAGCCGAGGTCTGCAACTGTGATCCATCCTGCACCTGATTTTGCCTGGAGCGGTGTGCTTCCCTTTGTTTTTTGCTTCTTTTTGTTTGTGTTATTTCCTCTAATAGCAAATTCCAAAGTCTGTGATGGGGGGGGGGGTCTGATGGAGAGGGCTCTGTGGTAAAGGAGAGGAGTCTGTGATGGGGGGCTCTGTGATGAGGGGTGTCTATGATGAGAGTCTCTGTGATGGAGACGAGTCTGTGATGGAGGGGGGGGGGGGGGGGGGGTTGTGATGGAGCAGAGTCTATGATGGGGACCTCTGCGATGGAGACGAGTCTGATGGGGGGTTAGTTGATTAAAATTGTTCTTTATTTTAAATATTGTATTGTTTTTTTCCTGTTTTTTTGCACTACAAATAAGATGTGTGCATAGGAATTCATACATATTTTTTTTAAACTATAGTCCGGCCCCCTAACAGTCTGAGGGACCGTGAACTGGTCCCCTGTTTAAAAAGTTTGAGGACCCCTGATCTAATATATCCAATTGTTACACTTAATACCTGAGATATCCCATTCAAAATTCAAACCTTGGTTTATATGAGAGCTCAAATTAAAATTCCAGAATACCTATTTTTTACTGAGGATAGACAAATGATCACTTCCTCTTTTTGTACAATATGTACTATTGAAGTATCGCCAGTGTTTTAAAACTCATGTTGAATCCTCCAGTGCACACCATTGTTAAAATGCGTGCAGTGGTTTTTAAGTAAAATGTTATTTTTAGCTAGGTGAGTTCGGGTTGTAGCTCCACCCCAGGCTGAACCCAAATTTATGGGCAGTCTCAGGGGGAGGTACATGTAGGTGGGACCTAGGGTTAGGGTACTCAATCTGGGAGAGATCTCACACACAGTCCAGGAAGCTGTATAATCTTGTATATTTGCAGATAGTAACTGTAGGCATTGTTATTCAAGTAACAACAACACAGTTGCAATATACACTAAATAAGGCACAGTATTGCAGCAGTATATTACTTGGCAATGGCACAGCGTTGCAGTCATATTTCACTCAGTAATGCACAGTATAGCAAAGTGCCTGTTTACTAGAGGATGGCTTCTGCTGGAAGGGTGGCGAGCTCAAGCATAAAATAGTGGCATTCTATGTTGCTGAAGAAACTCCCCAATTTTCTGCTCCATGTACCAGAATGTCTGTGGAGAAAAAGTGGTGTCTCTGCACTGACTCTACTTGATCAGGAACCTCTCCCTGTGCTGATAACTCTCCCTGACAAATGAGATCTCTGTCCCTCACCTATCCACTCACTCCATGTGTAGTTAAATGGCGCAGGCACTCTGATTGATAGAGTCCCACCGCCAGAGGTCATCATAGGTTGTAGTGTTTTTTATTTTATTTTGGCCCCACCCCCCTGCCACTATTTAAACCTAAAGCAGAATGACGTACCACTGGTCCTGAAGCTTCTTGGGATACTTAGATCGCATCTCCAAGGAAAAATGTGTACATTTATTGATGTAGCGCTGACACTTTTACAAGGTGTCCGCTATGTGCAAATTGAGTTTTTCTCTCAGAACAGTAAAATGGGTTTGAGGGTTAATTGTGCAGGTTTAACTTTGGCATCAGTTTGGCTGGGCCCAGAACCAAGCCTGGTTAGACGTTTTGAGTATCAGCATTCCCCGGAGCCATTCAGTGTGTGCGTCTGGCCCCGCTGAGGAGTCTGGGGAAGGGTACTTAAGATGCTGAAGTCACGTGTTCAGGGTTCGTTCGGCCGGAGCTGCCTGTTCCTGAGTCTGGAACGGGGTAGCCCGGGAGCGTGTGCCGCCCCGCAACATGGTCCGTTTGACTAACCCCATTAGACCCACTTGGTCTGGGGCAAGGATCCTTCTGTTCCAGAGTCTCGGAACCGGCTGGTCCGAGGCGCAGTAACTGAGGGAGGATTCAAGGCGTCCGGGTGTGCTCTCAACTTGGAGGGGCACTGCAGCTCGTGTAAGCGACCGGGGGAGGACTCTTCGGAGGAGGGCCAACAAGCTGGCATCCCAAGAAGTGCCTGGTTGCTGGGTTGTCAAGGACACTAACGAATCCACACTTTCCCAGTACTGCCAAGGAGACAGAGAACGTTCCAGGTACTGAGGAAAGGTTCCTGTTCACTTTCAGTTGCAACTTCATTCAAGGTCAGAGACTTTGCAAGTTCCGGATTAAAGTGCTGACCGCCATAATCTCTGGCTAGAGATTCGTTCAGCTTTGGAGCACTCAGCTGCAAAAGGCTACTCTCTGGGTTTGCATTAGAGACTTTCTAATAGTCAGCAGTTCAAGGTGCCTGATTTTCTTCACCCTTGCCCTCTGTTCCCATACGAGACTGTGTTTGTTGGATGTTACCCCTGCAAATAAATACCTTTCTAAAGGACTTTTATGGTGTCAGTGTCCAAAGTCGTTGGGTACTAACCCTGGGAACCCCTAGACCTGGAAGAACAAGCCAAGCAGAGGTAACCGGTAAGCCCAAAAGTCAAGGCCGCCCCATCGAGGGTTATGGCCGCTACACATGGGGGCTCACAGTCCGGGATTTACAGTTACCTCGCAGGGCCTTGAAACAGAGGGTGAAGTATTTTTGAACTGCGCCATAAAAGATCAGCGCCATTTTGGAGAGACTTTCACTGAGGTGCGTAAGCGTGGGAGGAGCCTGTACTGAAAAGCCCACAAAATTACACAGGAGCCAGCGCCCAGTGGGAGGAGTTTATGCTGATCTTTTCCCGCACGAGGCACCGCGTGAGAGTGTGTTGCGGAAGGAGAAGAGGTGTGGTTGACTTCTCAGAGTGGAAAAAGAGAAACTGTTACCTTCTCGAAAGAATGCACTGGCTCCCGAACATGCAGCAAATACCTGGACCCAGGATGCCCACAGTGAGGGGTCCAGCAAGTGTGCAGATGCCCGGTACAGTGATTACAGACATGAGCATTCGTTTGCTGCGGCAGGGGCGGTTCATTCTGTGTACCATCGGGGATGTCGAGGCCCTCGGAGTATTGTGAAGATGCGATGGGTTGGTTGCAAACCCTCGGCCATTCGCAAGGTGCCGGAGGTGCGGCGAGTACACCTTCAAAGTGGAGCAGCCCACCGAACTGCCTCGGGCTTTACACATGGACTGGGCCACAGGTATGGCCACTGAGGAACACATTGTTTATGTTCCAGCTAAAGGGCCGGAGATCCGGGTTTCATCCACTATTGCCGGTACTCCCAACAAGGACATTGTTGCTGCACGGGCTGGGGAGTCGACCCCAGAGGTGATGGTCACAGCCTCGTCCACCCTCACGGACTTCACCACCATGCCTGCCTTGGAGGAAGTGGAGCCCTTACAGCCTTCACCCAGTCATAAGAAGGGTTCACAGTCACCTCCAATAGTTGCTCATCGGGCAAAAGCTATTGCCCTGGAAAGGCCACCGCCGAGAAAAAACCGAAGGAACCGTGAGTACAAAAACCCTAAAAAAAATTCTCTGGACTCTTACTCTGACTCCTTGCCGGAGGCCGAAGAGGCTGAGGAGCTGTTTGAGGCCCTGTCTGACGAGCTGTTGTGGTCGTATGGGGATGATGTGGCCGCTGCTTGCAGTGATGTTGAGGGATGGATGGCCCTTACTGGGGAGGACAAGGTGTCACAAGTAGAGACCCCCTCAGTCCGAAACACCTCACTGCCAAAGCTTGAAAACCTACCAGTGATTTTGAGCAATGCTATGGGATTGGTGAAGAGATCCCCCTATTCTTGCATACCCCCTGGGGATGGAGTCACTCGCAATCTACCAAGACTGGCCAGGTCTGTCCTTTGACCTCTACTATTCTCAATCTACACGTCCTCCCTGGGTCAGCTGATAGCCTCCCATGGCTCCCACTACCATTTATATGCTGATGAAACCCAAATCTATCTCTCTGCTCCTCAGCTCACCCCATCACTGATTTACTAACAGACATATCAGCCTGGAGGTCAAACCACTTCCTCAAACTGAATCTAAAACCAAGATCTTAATATTTTCTCCCCCATGTGCCCCTTCCCCTGACTTCTCTGTCTAGATCAATGGCACATCTAGCAGTTCATCCCTACATGCCAGGGTGCTAGGGGTAACCTTAGACTCTGAACTGTCCTTTCAGGCCCACGTCCAATCTATGTCCAAATCATGCCGCCTTAGCCTCCACAACATTTCCAGAATTCACCCCTTATTAACTAAGGACACCACCAAGCTTCTAATTCACTCCCTGGTTACCTCTCACCTCAACTACTGCAACTCCCTCCTCATTGGATTACCTTCAGTCCATAATGAATTGCCCTGCAAGACTCATCCACCTTACCAACCATTCAGTGTCCTCCACCCCTCTCTGCCAATCCCTCCACTGGTTTCCACTCACCCAACGAATAAAATTCAATGTACTTACAACAATTTACAAAGCCATCCATAACTCTGCCCCTAGCTTCATCACTAACCTAGTCCCAAAATACCAACCAAGCTACTCTCTTCGGTCCTCCCTAGACCTCCTGCTCTCTAGCTCCCTTGTCACCTCCTCCCATGCTTACCTCCAAAATTTCTCCAGAGCTTCTCCCATCCTTTGGAACTCCCTACCCCAATCTGTCCGACTGTCCCCTAATATATCCATCTTTAGAAGATCCCTGAAAACCCTTCTCTTTAAAGAAGCCTATCCTGCTTCTAACTAATACACTGTTTTACTTCCTCCATCAGCTCACCCCCTAGCATTATGATTTCTGTGTGTTGGACTTTCATAGATACAATCCAAGTGGAGGCCCTTTCTTGTATGAAAACACAACATACACAACCATATTCCTGTAAACCTTTGGATAGTATGTAGGAAACTTAAAAATTAAGAATAAAGCCAAGACTATAGAACAGCAATTGACAAACCATCAAACATAAAAAAGAAAACAGGAGAAATTGTCTCATACAATAGCATACATTGATAGACCAAGTCAATGCATGTTATACATGAATTGAAATATGAATGCCAATGTTCCTATAAAAACTGTTTGTAGGACTGTGTCTCATTAATGCCAGGTGCTTGGGTATTATATTGTGCACGTGTGTATTTTTTCATATAAATCTGCATTTTAAAAATAGCTGTGTATGTATTGTGCAACACAACTATTTTATTCTACTTCATCTCTGCTTTCAAAAATATATAATGTTTGGGGGTTCTGAGTAATTTTATAGCAAACAAATGAACATTTTAACATATATGTGAGAAATGTCAGAACGGACCCCGTTTTGAAGTGGTTAAGACTTGAGGCAGTACTTAAACACTTGCTTACTGGGCACTAAACCCCCTTCCTGTCCAGGCTGATTTTCAGCCTTCAGCGCTGCCGTATTTTGAATGACAATTGCGTGGTCATGCTACACTGCACCCATCTGAAATTTTTATAATTTTTTTCACACAAATAGAGCTTTCTTTTGGTGGTATTTAATCACTATTGGGGTTTTTATTTTTTACTAAACAAAAAAGACCAACATTTTGTGGATAAAATTTTTTTCAGAGTTTGTTATAAAGTTTTGCAAACAGGTAATTTTTCTCCTTCACTGACGTGCGCTGATGAGGCTGCACTGATAGGCACTGATAAGATGGCACTGATGGGCCCTGATAGGTGGCACTGATGGGCAGGCACTGATGAGGCAGCACCTGTGGGCACTGATCAAGAGACACTGATGAGGCTGCACTGATAGGTGGCACTGATGGGCACTGATAGGTGACACTGATGGGCACTGATAGGTGGCACTGATGGGCAATGATTGGCGGCACTTAAGGGCACTGATAGGTGGCACTGGTAGGTGGCACTGAAGATGAAGCACTGATGGGCACTGATAGGGGGCACACGTGGGCATTGATAGGTGGCTCGCTGTAAGGGAATGAGGGAAAAAAAGCTGATTACTGGCTTCTGTTTATCTCGTGTGATCAGTGGTCATTGGCTGATCACATGATGCTCTGTGATCAGCTGTCATTGGCTGATCACGTGATGCTCTGTGATCAGTTGTCTCATGGCCTTTCTGATCACAGGGCATGCAGAACGTGCCCCGCACAGGGCGGGCAGGCATCACATGTACGGTAGAACGTATATAGACACTCTCCCCGCAATTTATGTAGCCATCTTTCGGGTATAGCACAGGTGGCAAGAGGTTAATAACTCTTCCCTATCTATGGGAGTAAGTTGTACTGCTAACTCAAAACAAATCATGTACAGTATGTGCTATGAACATTTGGAACAAACACTACAAAATTGAAGATTTCAGTATTCTTGGAACGAGGAGACAAGGTAAGAACGTTTTGTTCTTGCCATTGCTTGAGGCATGTACATAGACAAAGCTCCTACTTTAACTTGTGGTAGAATTATACTGATAATAAGGTCAGGCTGATGATTGCACTTATATTAGAGAATATTTATTATGCATTACAAGAATTTTATATATTCTAACACATTGTGATAAATTAACAATTATACTAAATTATTTTCACTATTTTCAGCTGACGCACATCAACAAAGTTATTAAGGGTCAATGCTATCTAAAAGTGATACATCAGCAGTGAGTTGAACCACTTGTTGGTTTCTGGTATCCCTCAGAGACACCAGTAGATATATTCACCTACTGTACAGCAGTTTGTATGTCTCTTGTCTCCCTCAAATATTTTCCCAGTTATTTATTGATTCTTTGGAGCTTACTCCCCGAAGTTGCCGCTGGATATATTGGGTCCCCTGTTCCTGTGCCTATGACTCTGCAAGTAGCACCACACACTCTGACACACCTGGCTGGGTGGGAAATATTTATTGCAGATGTATAGGCAGTACTCGGGTAGCAAAATAGATTGCAAATAGGTGAACAGTAGAAAGAAATATACTGTACTGTAAATAATAATCAACGGGTGTAGAAATCAACTCCTCCTAAACACTATACTGGGGCAATCCTAACTAAGGAGAATTACACTATGCTAACAGCTCAGGATCTGTAATATACTCTCTTCTGCTGGCCAGCTCGTTGGAGCCCAACTGTTATGTCGGAGCACACAGGATAATGTCCACTTAAGCACTGATGATGACGCAGGCTCTGGACCCTTCAAACACCTATAATGTCACTGGCTCTTTGATACTCGTAGGCAACATTGTCCCTCTTTTGTCAAATTGTAATGTTGATTTGGCCGGTGGCCTCCAGACAACTTTTTTGTATTAGCAGATTGTCTCTCTCAGTATACTAGATAAAACACAGTCTGTGTCTTCAGCATCCTTCCCCCTTTGAAGCAGTTGTCCTCGATGTAACGCGTAGGGTGGAGCTTATTCCAGGCATTGATACAGAGTGGAGGTGTAGAAATCAACTCCTCCTAAACACTATACTGGGGCAATCCTAACTAAGGAGAATTACACTATGCTAACAGCTCAGAATCTGTAATATACTCTCTTCTGCTGGCCAGCTCGTTGGAGCCCAACTGTTATGTCGGAGCACACAGGATAATGTCCACTTAAGCACTGATGATGACACAGGCTCTGGACCCTTCAAACACCTATAATGTCACTGGCTCTTTGATACTCGTAGGCAACATTGTCCCTCTTTTGTCAAATTGTAATGTTGATTTGGCCGGTGGCCTCCAGACAACTTTTTTGTATTAGCAGATTGTCTCTCTCAGTATACTAGATAAAACACAGTCTGTGTCTTCAGCATCCTTCCCCCTTTGAAGCAGTTGTCCTCGATGTAACGCGTAGGGTGGAGCTTATTCCAGGCATTGATACAGAGTGGAGGTGTTTGTGTTTTCTAGCTGCAGCCTGACCTTTCGTTATGCCTATGCTGTCAGCCGGATACTACTCATTGCAGTGAGTAGGGATGAGCCGAACACCCCCGGGTTCGGTTCGCACCAGAACCTGCGAACGGACCGAAAGTTCGCACGAACGTTAGAACTCTATTAGTTACAATGGACGCGAACGTTCGAAATCTAAAGTGCTAATTATAACGGCCAATATGCATGTTATTGTCATAAAAAAGCAGTCATTTTAATTATGCATAAAGTGAAAAAAAAAAGTGAAATATTCCTTTAAATATGGTACATGGGGGGTGTCTAAAGTATGCCTGTGAAGTGGCATGTGTTTCCCGTGTTTAGAACTGTCCCTGCACAAAATGACATTTGTAAAGGAAAAAAACAAGCCATTTAAAACTGCTTGCGGCTTTAATATCATGTCGCAGATGGCTGGATTTGATGACAACAGGGCAGAAGGGCAGATACAGGCGCAGGTTGTATACAGGCATACCCAGGGCTCAAGTCCTGCGGGAACGCATGGGAACGGAGTTCCTGTACTTTTTCCACAACAGGAACTCAGTTCCCTTTAGCAGCTGTGTCCTGCAATACTTTGAAGTATGCAAGCTGTGTGGCAGGTGCTACACCAGCAGCCGCCAACACAGCTCGCAATTGTAAGTGACGCGCACCAGGGGTGGACTGACCATTCAGGCATTGCCAGTAGGGGCCCCCATGACAGCTTCCGCTTCGATCTACCTGTCAATCACAGCTAGCTGAAGGGTAGATCAGGTCCCTGCTGCTAAGAGATTGTGTTTAGTCAGACCTCTCGTGATGCGCTCCTCCCCGCCAGCCCCTCCTGAATTTCTGTCTCCTCATCCCCCCCAGTCTCCTACATACTTGCTCTGTGTGTCCCGCTGAATCCCTCCCTCCTCTATCTTCAGTGCTATATAATGAGAGAACCCAGAGGAGGAGCACAGTTATTCTGCTCACAGGACATGCAGGGAGAGAGATGAGCTGAGGGAGGAACATCAGTTTGGGGTGGTAAGCTGAGCACAATACATGGCAAAGTTTAATGCCAGGAGGGAAGTTTATGTGGAAATATGTGAAGGGTTGGACTAGCAGCGAGTGTGTGTTGGAGCCCTGCAGAGTTTGCAGCCCCCCAAGCTAACATACATCTCCTAAGCAGAAACACATCACTATCTCCCCAAGCATTTTGTCCAGATAATGTGCAGTTAATGTATGACCTTTCCGTTTAACCCTGTGTTATCCAAACTCTGTTCAATGAAAAGTGTAAAATCACCACATAAACACTCTATATACAAAATAAAATTCCCCAATAAAGATCAGAACATGATGTTCACATTTGCATGGAAGCACAATTGAATGAATGCTGATTATTCAGAGAATTACCGTATTTATGTTTATTGAGGATTGTTTTTTTTTTTTTTATGTACTAACAGTTAAGCTTCATACACACTATACGAAAATTGGATGAAAAATACCACTTTTGAAGCGTTCGTGCATATGAGCGTATCATTTTTTTTTTTGGTGGGAGAGTGGATCTTGGGTGGGAGTTCCCACACTTTTTTCCCCAGGACTTGACCCCTGGGCATACCCCATAGAAACCAATGAGCTTCTAGGTTATATTAACAAAGCTTAATTGAACAAGCTGGAGTTAGAAGCTCATTGGTTTCTATGCAGAAGTGAGCCTGATTTTGCACTTTTTATCTTTAGTAAATAAACCCAATTGTGTACTTAAAAGTGGGGTATGCCTGTACTGTGCTGTGCTAGACTCACACAGCACACACACTAACTCCTGCAGATGGCTGTATTGGTAGAGAACAGCACTTTCCCCACACGCAAATGCCTGAGAAGAACACACTATCCCTGCCTATTATTCCTCTTTCCCTACACTTTCCCCACACGCAAATGCCTGAGAAGAACACACTATCCCTGCCTATTTTTCCTCTTTCCCTACACTTTCCCCACTCAGGAATGATTGAAAATAGTTTAGACTGTCCCTGCCTATCAATCCTCTTTCCCTCAGCGCCGGAACACACTACACAAGGCCGCCGGCGTGGTGGCCTTATATAGTGTGGGGCGTGTACTAAACCCCCTGAGCTATAATTGGCCACAGGCATCCTGCCTGTGGCCAATTATTGCTCTCCTCGCTGCTGGCTCCATGATTGGCCAGGCATGCGGGGTCACATTGCATGCTTGGCCAATCATCAGCCAGCAATGCACTGCGACTGGTGCAGTGCATTGTGGACCATTCGCATCACACGAATTTGATGCGAACGGCCCTCAGAGTTCTGAACTCGACGAGCGGACGAACAGCCGATGTTCGATTTGAACATGGGTTCGAATCAAACACCGGGCCCATCCCTAGCAGTGAGCCACGGGAGTCTCTCCACTCTGTACACTGATGTTCTGCCTGTTGAATAGATAGCACTGTTTCTAAACAGGAATAACATGATTTGGATTTTAATACAGAGAACACTATTAGTTCTTCTTTGTTTGTATCCTATATGAGCTACATTAATATATTGTACAGGACATCGGAAATGTGTCCTGGATGGCAGGTACATTACCCCAATGTCCTGATCACTAGGACTTTGGTACTGAAGGGGTTAAGTCCCAGGGGAGGGAGGCTTGGAAGGCAGCAGAGGAAAATATGCACCTGTGTCAAGGAAGTGAGAGAGAGAGTGTGTCTCACACAGGCTGCTGACCCCCTCTGGCTGACCTACCTGGCAGAGGTGCAGGGTTCAGTGTAATGTAAAGGGGTTCAGAGGTGCAAGGTGCAGTATAATATAAAGGGGTCCAGAGGTGCAGGGTGCAGTGTAATGTAAAGGGGTCCAGAGGTGCAGGGTGCAGTGTAATGTAAAGGGGTCCAGAGGTGCAGGGGGAACAGTGGGGTGTTTTTACATTTTAAGTTGGGAGGGGGTGCCAGATATAGGATCCGCCCTGGGTGCCAAATGCACTAGGTACGCCCCTGGACAGGGCATTAAGACCACATCACCAATACGCAGCTGCCTATTTGGACAATATAGTTATCCACAGCCCAGATTTGGAATCTCATTTGCTCCAAGTACAAGAAGTAGTAAATTCCCTTAGAAAAGCAGGATTCAAAAAGTGTGCCATAGGCTTGGAGGAGTATAAATATTTGCCAGCACCTCACACAGCCCCACTGATGGATCTGACAAAAGGTAGATGGTTGGTCATTATGTGGAACCGTGTAGCATTTCAAATGTTGAAGCAAGCTCTGTGTGCACAACGATATGCTCACTACAAAGTCTCATTAAGGTTTCTTTTCATATGGATCCAATTTGATTTGCAGGTAAAGTGGTTGGTCTCTAAAGGGATTTTAACCTATCTATGCATATTTATTAGATTTAAATGCTTCTGCCTTCAGCACAGATAGGGTTCTCTTATGTAACTGATCATATTTTTTTCTTTTAAGTGGTTCTCTAGCAAGCTGTTTCTTGACTAAGATAAATTTGTATTTATCTTTATCGTTTCAGATTCATCAGTGTCTGCAATATAATTTCTCACCTACAGAGGGCTCTAGCTTCACATTTAACAACATGCATTCCCAAGAGGTCCTACTTCAAAATTTTTAAATCACTTCAAGCGACGTTCCACCCATAAAAATAACTTTAAATTACTGTGCAGCAAATAACCTAACCAATGACATTTGGACAAAAAAAATGTTTTATTATTTTTTAATGCCTGTTGCTATGTCGTCCCTTCTAATCTTCCCCTTCCTCACCGCGGTGCCTGGCGTCATTTCCCTCGGCGCCTCTGCTCGCTACTGCTCCTGGGAGATGTGTGTCATCATTTCCCAGTAGTCAGTGGGCAGCGCCAAGGGCTAGAATCACTGTATTTGGCCATCACAATGGGGCGCTCCTAGTTCGTCACAGTATATACAGTATATACAGTATATTTAAAAATTGATTAGTCCTGATGTACTGACGGCTTATCTCATTGCTTGAGGCTCTAAAAAGCCAGGACAGTACAAATACTGCCCCCTTTTTGAAAAGTAGCCAGGTATTTCGTGTAGCACCCTCTACTTTAACCCCTTCCCATCCATCTGCCGCAGTATAACTGCGGCAGGATGGCTCCCCTGGGCGAGCCATCGTAGCTATACGTCGGCTCTTTAAGACGCTCTAGCAGGCGAGCGTGCGTGCACCCGCAGTGTGTCCTCAGAGCCAATGCGTGTGCGATGAACGCTGGGCACCCCACGATCGCTTGTGACAGAAGAGTCCCTGGGAGAACCGGGATATGCGTGTGTAAACACACAAATCCCGGTTCTGTCAGGGGAGAGGAGACAGATTGTGTGTCCCTACTAAGTAGGAACAACGATCTCTCTCCTCCTCTAGTCAGCCACATTCCCTCCACAGTTAGAACACATCTAGGGAACACAGTTAACCCCTTGATCGCCCCCTAGTGATATTTATACAGTAATCAGTGGCTATTTTTAGCTCTGATTGCTGTATAAATGTCAATGGTCCTAAAAAATTGTCCGATCTGTCTGCTGTTCCCAATAAAAATCGCAGATCGCTGCCATTACTAGTAAAAAAAAAAATAATAATAATAATAATAAAGTATAATACAAATGCCATTAATCTATCCCCTATTTTGTAGATGCTATAACTTTTGCGAAAACCAATCAATATACGCTTATTACGATTTTTTTTTACCAAACATATGTAGAAGAATACATATCGGCCTAAACTGAGGAAGAAATTTATTTATTTTTTTAATTTGGGGGATATTTATTATAGCAAAAAGTAAAAAATATTGTTGTTTTTTTTTTTCAAAATTTACGCTCTTTTTTTGTTTATAGCACAAAAAATAAAAATCGCAGAGGATGTTCAAGTACCACCAAAAGAAAGCTCTATTTGTGGTAAAAAAAAGAATGACATCAATTTTGTTTTTGTACAACGTAACACGACCGCGCAATTGTCAGTTAAAGCGATGCAGTGCCGTATGACAAAAAATGGCCTGGTCATTAAGGGGCCAAATCTTCTGGGCTGAAATGGTTAAGTAGGTGCTAGAAGTAGGATTTTTGTCAGTACGGGTAAATTTAATCAGCTGTTTGTTTTGATCAGTGTGGGCTGGGAGTATAGGCAGTATAGGCCGGTGACTCACAGATAGCATCATCTTTTAGTTACCTCCCTTCTGCTTCTAGGTGGAGCTGTCTGGGGTGTCTCAAGGACACCCCAATCCCCAAATAGGATTGGCAGGGGGCAGGTCCCCTTAATATACCCAGGGTCAGCCCAGCTGGGGAGGAGTTGTTGGGTAGAAGAAGCTGGAAATGGAGCACTAGGTTGTCGGGGCTTTTGAGGCACTACGCAGTCTGGGGGGGGGGGGGTCACCTTGGGCCTGAGGGGTTTGGGTGCAAGTCGGAGCCTTTCTGAGTATCAAAGGAGGGTCTGGACAGGAGGCACAGAGAGGAACCGAGAAGGACAATGGGAGCTAGTGCTGCCGGGTAAGTCTCCAGTAAGGATCCACCGGAGTGCAGCCAGGAGGGCTGGTGAGTGACAGGCATAGTTGGGAAAGCTGGGGAGGCATGCCGGAGCAGACTGTGAGTGAGCAGTCTGAGATGGATGTAGAGCCAGCAGGAGAAACTGTGATGTCATGAGCAGTGGAGTCGGGCAGCTGCAGTCAGGAGGGCTGGCAGGGCCTGAAGAGGACTGACTGGGAGCAGTAGTCCACCATAGGGAAGCTAGCACTAAAAGACTTTTCTTTCACTATTTGTTGCTACACTAAAGGGGCCAGTGGTCCCTGCCTGCAAATGGCAGTTGCTAAGGCCTCTGAGTCAGAGTTGGGCCTACCATGTGCTAGCTGTACCAGGAACCAAGTACTGTACAGGAGAGAGAGAAACAGTCTGCAAATAAGTGTTGTGCTGGAGGAGACTGGAGCTCTAGAAGTGTAAATAGAGGTTCCAACTGATCATCTTATTGATTTTATTATTGATTATGGGCATCCCTCAAATCCCTCAATAAAATTCAAAACAGTTCATTGTCACAAGAGTGACTGGGAAGTGAATGCCGGGCTGGGCAGGATGACAGGTGGACCACAATATCCAGAAGCCCCTGTAACCGCTACATTAGAACGAGGCATGGAAAGTTTTCTGAACTGGTCATTTTTTTGTCACAATTTTTTGGAAATTGAAGAAATTAAAAGAGTGGGCTTTTTCACAATTACATTTTTACATACTGTGGTTAAATACAACAAACGCAATTAATTTACATTTTATGATTTAGAGCAGCATGTTTTATTTATTAAAGTTGAGCATGTAAGTGCAATTCTTATGTTCCATTTTTATAAAAACATTACAAACGGAATTATGCTATGTGGCCCCATTCTTTCCTTCTTTCTTTTATAAATTTAAATTTATATTTAAATAACCACTCATCACCCTTGGATGTCACTACCTGGATTTTTGTTTTACTGAGAAATCTCTTCAGAATTTAGGCTTTATTGTGGAATTTCTTTTTGAACTAATATGTTATATGTCACAGTATACGATTTTTAGCTACATGCCACAGTATATGATTTTCAGTTATTATATATGCTATTGGTTTACTTTATCACGTTTTATCTACATTTGCGGGCAAATCCCCTGTGATGCTATGAAGAGCTGACCTGTAGTGCTGTAGAACAGTAATTATAGCTTTGCTGAAAGGAAGTCCCGCATACAGTGACGCATGCAGATGTGTCCTTAGGCCATTTTTAAGTGTCTGGTTAAAACCTTCCACACCTCCATTGACCTATAGATGGTATTGTGATGTTAAGATGTGCTTTATTCCCTTTAATTTAGGAAAAGTCTCAAACTCCTTTGAAATAAATTGTGGGCTATTGTTGGTAATGATTTCCAATGGCATTCCCCTTATTGAGAATATCCCTTCAAGATATGGTTATGCAGTAGTGTTTGTCTGTCAGCTTACCTTTCCTCCATGTGTTCACCTCTAGAGACCAGCCACTCTCACCTGACTGCTTTTATAATCTCTCCTCTAGCATGGCTCCACCCCAGCCCCTATCAGAGAACTCTATATTAACCTGTATACTGCAAGCCAACCCGGCTGATCAAACTGTCAGGTCACCTGAGACCAGGTGACAGATGCACACCGTTGGGATCAGGAGTGCACCTCAAAGGCAGTGGACCCTACGGCTGACTGCTGCGGATGGGAGACCCTGGGGGTCGCGACCTGGAGTCAGTTGTAGCCCAGTCCATCCTCACCCCTAGAGGCTCTGGTGAACACCTGCTGGCTCTTAGACTCCGCGCCCTTGTGAATCTTACGCTCTAGCCCCTGTGGGATCCATCTTGGTGTTCCAGCGGGCCTGCCTTCCTTTACCACCCAGACTTCCATCCGCAGCAGTCAGCCGTAGGGTCCACTACTTTTGCGATGCACTCCTGATCCCAATGGTGGGCATCTGTCACCTGGCCTCAGGTGACCTGACAATAGTGATGACAACGTTAGGGCTCTTTCACACGGACGGTCCGTATGTCCGTTTTTCATCCATCCGTTTTCAGATGAAAAACGGACATACATGTATCCCTATGGGATAGCGGGTGTCAGCAGATGAGCATCCGCTGACACCCGCTCTCGTCCGTGCCCGCTATGGTCCGTTTCTGCAGAAGGAGGAAAACCCTATTTTTCCATCCGTCTGCAGAGCGGATTGGATGACGACGGACTCTACGGTCCGTCATCACCCGATCCCCCATAGGGGAGAGCGGCGCTGTGACAGGTCCGTCCTTGTGCAGTGTGCAGAGACGGACCTGTCATCTTCCTGCTCAGCGGAGATCGCTCCAGCGATCCCCGCTGAGCAAGCGGATATCCACGGGGCGGATCTGCACTGATCCGCCCCGTGTGAAAGAGCCCTTAGTGGGTTTGACTTCTGCTGTAGCCACCTTTGGCCATTTTGCGTACAGGTCATAAGCTACCAAACAGTATTTTTGATGTTCTGGTGCTACTGAAATTTCTCCACATACATCCAATTGGATTGCATTCCATGGACCTTATGGGAAATGTCTGACTTGTAATGGAGCAGCTGTTTTCTTCTGATTTTTGCGACTGAGCAAGCACGGTTCACAAAAAAACAACCTCTGACTCATGTTTCTCCTCTTGAATCCTGCACCCATCAGACATGACTGCTTAAAATAGAGAAGGAAGCTATTGCATAAAGCGGATGCTGGCACAGTCAAATATTTCACTTCATAAATGAGACTGGATGGTCATGCCCTAGTATTTAGAGGAAAGAACTCTTCTGAACAATGAAAGTTTGCCTCGTAATTTTTAAAGTGAAATGCATGGTAAAGTGTATGTCTCTAACAACTACAGATGTTTTAAGCGACCTGTATGTAGCACTGACCCCCGAAGGAGCTGCTTGATTGATTTGGGCCTGCACTCTGATAATGAACCCCCACTGAATTGGCTCAGTCCCCTTGACACAGCTGTGGTGCAATACAATACAGTACAATATAACATAACACAATATACCTGTATTGTAACCTCAGGATCCACTGGCTCCACCTGAAAACAATACTTCACACAACTGGGTACTTAACCAAAGTGTATTTTACTGTAAATATATTCAAACAGGTGATTATAGTAATTGTGCTGACATCCCAACATAGAATGACAGGACAATGAATTTTGATAAAACAATTACAAACAATATAAATACACGTGAGCTCCCCCTACTTTTATAGCTATGTGTGAGATCTCACTTAAAGTACTCAGTCTTTAGTCTTCTGGTCTTCGCTAGCTAGTATAATTCTTTGTGATTTGTAATCCAAGGGTTAAAGTAATTCAAGTTGAGTTAAAGATGCTCCTGGTATAACTTCAGTAACTATAATACAAGGCTTGAGATGCAATAGCAGATAGGCCTTATGCCTGCCTAGTGTCAGTTGCTATACTCCTCCTCCATAGGACTATAAATCCCAGCGAGGCCTGTATATAAGTCTGACTAGGTGCAAAAGTTAATAAACTGTGGGCCGCAACCCGCTCACCAACTGGATCGGAGCTCTGTATGGTAGCTTTGGTCCGATAATTTCAGCTTGCTCTGTGTCAGCTGGCTCCGTCACTTTTTTTACGCTATGCTGGGTGAACCCGGTCCTCCGACGCTCAAACGAGTTTCTCTGGATCTCTCCAATCCGGTCACTGTGTCTCTGGCACCGTCAGGTCACTCACACAAACTGTTGGAGTTGCGCTCTGAAATGGCTGTAGGCCGCTTCTTCCGGGAGGCCTCCTCACAAGTCCTCACAGGCAGGCCATGCATTCAGAAGGGAGCTAAAATGGCTGCTCAGGGTCCTTTTATGTCCTACCCAGCATGCAGTGCAAGAGAGGGTGTCCATGGGTAGGTCACCTGGCATTCTGGGAGGTAGGTCAAAAATTAAAGTAAATAAAACAGTCACTTCCTGTATTTAGTTCAATGCTTCTTTGAAAACAAAAGTCATCCCAGTCCACTTTCTGTATTTGGCCGCTAGATGGCGCCAAATACTAAGCTATAGAATTGTCCATAGGCTTACATTGTAAAACATCAACAATACATTAGTAGGCAAAAAAAGGAACAAGAGGGGGTTTAGCCAACCTGACGGACTATCGCGGTACCTGAACAAAAACGGATATTCCATAGTAGATAATTTATATAAATGTTAGTTTATTATAGAAAGTTTAAACAATGATATACATAAACATCAGAATAAAAAGAAAAAAGATAAAGGTTTAGTCATTGAATATAAAACATGCATATGAACACATTAAGTTGCAGTAGTCGTTCTGAAATGCTGATCAGAAGATGGTTGACGCGTTTCGCTTTTGGCTTCATCAGAACCAATGAGCAGCAATTCTAATATCTGTGATATATTTCTAAAACAGGAAAAATGAAAGTTACTTGAGAGTGAGTCACAGAGTCTCCCCAGATATATAGTAGAATGATATTACTAGCGATATGTGTTCATAGATAGTTAGTCTTTGCCTACCTTACAGGTATGTATTCCTGTTTGAAGAAAAGGCTCACTTTTTAGCTACCGGTAAATCCACTTCGAGCATTAATTGCTGGGTGGACAGTAACACGTAACATATATATCTTTAATTGTGTTATATTTTATTAATATTTTTGTGCTTCAGATTTTTGTCATTATACTCACTTTGTCCACAGACAGGACACTAGACCCTCTCTCCCCACCCCTTTAGGAGATCCAGAAATGACGGACTATACCGGTTCTGAATGGGACGGCCTCATGTCAAAACTACATAAGGAATGTGGTGATGATCATGGAATCGAATTGGAGATAGAGGTACTGATAACCAAGTTGAAACAGGCGTTAGAACGTAAGTCCAACTTATTTTGGCAAGTGAAATTTTTGGAGAGGTACATTAAAGAAGGCCTTAACCCTCAGGGTCTGAGGATTCAGGTCTTCCCAAATCTCTGTGAAACATAGACTTTAAACAGAAATGGGAATCTAATTTGCAGGAATGTACGTCAAAAATGATGGGAGCATTAATTGAGCACTACAATAGAGATATTAGGGATCTCGATATTGAAATTATAGGATTCCAGAAACAAAATGTCTCTTAATGTGCTCACCCGAAATTCCTTGAAAAAGACAAGTGGTTAAAAGAATACTTAGAGAAATATAACAAGGATCTCATCTATAAAAAGGATATCAAATTCATTAGAGACAAAATGGCCTTCAATGACAAATACGCTTATAGATGGCCCCAACGGGGAGGTAAACAGGGGAGAAAAAACTCAAAAAGATACGAGCAGAATATGGAAAAAGCACAATCACAAAGTGATGGTGATTTAAGAGATGGAACAGATTCTGATTCATCCAATTTTTCCTATTCGGCTCGTCCAGCTCAATCTATGCTTTCCACACGAGGGAGAGGAAGATCTAGAGGGTCTAGAAAGAGACAAACGACAGGTGAGGGGAGCCAGAAGGGAGGGAAAGATAAAAGAACTAGGGATCATCCCACCGACAACTATAGCGATCACGAAACAAGGTCAACTGGCCTAATAGGAATAGATCCTTGCCAACAAACTCTAAGCGAACCTTCAGGCCTGGAACCCCTAACGGGGGCCAACAGAGCTCCCCTCCCCCTGCCCCTAACGCCATGTGTACACTCCAATACCTCGCGGAACGGAGGGGCTATCTCCAAAAACATTAAGGACAAGGTTTTTCAATTATTCCCCCCCACACAAGATCCTCCCAACCGTACAACTACCTCACAGAATCTGGAGAGATTCGCGTACAGGGACCGATAGAGGATCAACTACAGGTGATCAATCTATCATCAAAACCTTTGTCACAAACAGAAAGTCCTCAATCTATTTGCCCGACGGCTCACCTATAAATATATGTTTGATGATGAGAGGAAAAAGAAAAAACAAGAACACATTGAGCGAGAGAAATGGAAGGGATTCACAGTTAGGGACTTTCTTGCCCTGAAGGACCTCATGGATCTCCTAGATGAAAGTGAGGGGTCTCAGGATGGTCCTGCTGAAGTGGCTCCCCTGCCCATTGCAGGGGACCCCCCTCAAGCAATTCCACCCAAGGAGATACCCAAATTTTTAAATAAATCTACTAACTTCCCATCCTTGAAAACAAATCCTAGTATCTGGACTTTCTTACAGCAAGTAACAAACGATATCAAAAAAATCACAAAAAATCAAAAATCTTACGGCCCAACAACTACTTGCAGTGTGTCAACTTCAGGAGAACAAAGATATCACCATAAAAATGGCAGACAAAGGGGGGAATGTGGTAGTAATGGACACGGACAAATACAGACAAATGTGCCTAGATATCTTATCCAATAAGGAATGGTACAACGTTATCCCTTTTGAAAACATAGTAACCTTTAACGGAGACTATGAAATTCTAATCACACAAGCCTTCAATAAAGGAATAATTGACAAAGACGTTTTCGAGGCTTTGAAAACAACTTACCCTAGAGTCCCGTCCTTCTACTCACTCCCCAAGACCCACAAAAACATCACAAAACCCCCGGGACGCCCAATTATATCGGGCATAGGGGCAAAAAGCGAAAAGGGCAGCAGATTAGTTGATGCCTTTCTGCGCCCATACGTTTTACAGCTCCCCTCATACCTACAGGACACCCTGGCACTACTAAGGGTTCTGCATAATAAAAAAGTCCCTCCTAATAGCTATTTGGTTGCTATTGATATAGAAGCCCTATACTGCAGTATCCCGCATAACTTGGGGTTAAAGGTAGTTGAAAGTTTCTTTGATGAAAGCGACCCGATACGGAGACCCTATAACACGTTCATCCTAGAGCTATTAAAACACATCCTGGCAAAGAATGTTTTCTCCTTCGATGGCTCCCACTACCTCCAGGTACAGGGCGTGGCGATGGGGACATGTTGTGCCCCATCCTACGCCAATCTGTACCTGGGGGGATGGGAGCGCTCCTTGCCCCCTAATCCTGCCTTATCGATATATCTGGCCAGCATATTATGCTGGTACAGATATATCGATGACATTTTTTTAGTATGGGATGCAAGCTTGGAAGATCTAACCAAGTTTATGGAGGTGTTATCCACGAACGACTTCAACCTCAGGTTCACGATGGAACATAGCCTGGGGTCGTTGCCGTTTTTGGATATAACCATAACTAAACATGAGGATGGTTATATTACCACCTCCCTATACAGAAAGAAAACTGCAGGGAACACTATTCTCCACGCCAGCAGCTCACATCCCCAATCCCTAATTAGGAGCATCCCTTATTCTCAGTACTTGCGTCTGAGAAGAAACTGCTCTACAGAAGAGACTTTTAGAGCAGAAGCTAACCTACTAAGAACACGCCTACAAACCAGGGGCTATAGTAAAACTATCCTGAAAAAGGCCTTTAAAAAGGCAATTGACAAGGAGAGAACTGATTCACTCTTCGGAGAGCGACAGAATAGTAACCTAAAAAACGTAACACGAGTTATTACCACATACTCCAATAATCATGAAGATATACGAAAAATTATTGGCAGACACTGGCATCTACTAACGGGAGATAGAATAGTGAATAAATATGTTGGAAACACCCCCCAAATTACCTACAAAAAATGCCAGTCACTAAAGGACCGGCTAGTACATACTCACTTCCAGGGACATCTGGAACTAGATATGGCTCCCCCAGGAATGTCCAGATGTCACAACTGTGATTATTGTGATTGGGTATTGGAGGGTTCGTCTTTCCCACTCCCTAATGGTGATACGCACAATATCAAGTTCTCAGCCAACTGTCAGACAAAAGGAATAGTATACATAGCCTTCTGCAGGTGTGGAGCGTTCTACGTCGGTAAGACCTTTAGGAACTTTTGGAGGAGAATATATGACCATATCTATTATATTAGAAAGAATCTCCTCTATACCCCAATAGGAAGGCATGTAGCTATCTGTCATAAAAACGACACATCTATGGTCTGCTTCACAGCTTTGGAGAAAATCAATGAGGACCCTAGAGGGTGCAATATTGATCGTAAACTACTGCAACGAGAGGCCAGATGGATTTTCAAATTAAATGCTATGCAAGCACCAGGCCTTAACGATTCACTGAGTTTCCGCCCTTTTTTTTGACGGATCAATGAATCGAATCTATACCTTAGGCAAATATCTTTCTGCCCCATCATAGCAAAGTGGGAATATAGGGAGATGCTCATTTCCTGTCGTATATCTCTGGACATATTGTGATTTGGATGACAAAAGGAAATAATCTTGAAGCACAAGATAATCAGTTTTGTGATTGTTGTATATTTGTATATATTTTGCTTTATTTGTTTAGCATTGGATACGTATATGCTGTACACATTGGACATGTGAGAAAGTCACTTATAGTGAGTCATAAGTAATCTCCGATTTACCCCTTATAGATGTACTGTTATTGCGATATTTAATTTTCATTTCTCGTTTCAGTTGACATTTTAAACCGTAATAATATTATGGGAGGAACAGAGTGTTTGATATGGTCCCCTCTGGCGTGGATTCAATCTGGGAGGACCGGGTGACTCTAATCGCCCTACCCCTCCCACGGTGGTTGGCGTTGCGGTGGAGGGTTCGGAGGGGCCTATCATTTATCCTCTGCCCTCCCATATCTTTTGAAATACCTGACAAGAGACAAACAAAAACATTTTTTTTTTTCTCTGTATGTTTTGTTTTTGTTTTTGTTTTTTTTTGTTTTTTCTTCTCTCCTCTTTTTTCACTCATCCGCAGGTCCCGTTATGGCCACCCTTGGATGCTACTAAGTATCAAACTAATAGAGTCACATAGCAGTTACACAACTGTTACCGAACCTATATCTATCTCCCGGACTAATGGGCTTTGTTACTTGACGGGGCTGAGTGTCCACTCCTAAGGTTTGCTCTTCTGCACATGTGCGGATTAATGGGCTCTGCTGCTCTGATGGAGCTGAAAGCCTAAGTCCGATGTTTACTCTTCTGCACATGTGCGTCACTATGACAGACGGCGCATCGGTAGAGGCAAGCTCCGCGCGGCGAGATACTGGCGTCCACGGCAACTACGCATGCGCAACTACTCACCATATAGATGGGAGGAGGTAAGGTCTCCGTAGTGACATGCTGACGGCGCCAGCCACTGCACACGCGCATCGACCCCCGCTAGAGGATGCACGCGCACCCGGCGGATCTAACTGGTCCATACTACGGCCTTGACTGGCCACAAACCAGCGCATGCGCACAGGCGACCCGCGGGGTAGCGCGCGCACCTGCTATGGCAAGCCAGGCCCTTACCCAGCTGTCTCCAATATCACCACAACGAGCACCCGCCTTAAACTGGCGGGAATCCCCACTATTTAACCAGCACTCCTGCAAACATTATTGCAGATGAGGTGCTGGGAAGCTGGCTCTTTTTTTGTGTCCAACCTTAAGGTATGTACTACTACCTGGTGGGAACTTTGCTGCCAACACTACTGATGTGAAACGCAGCATTTACCACTCACTTTTTATCTTCATATCTATTTGACAACCTCTATTTATCCCTTTAGATCCATTGTTGGACTTTCCAACTCGTGGGACCCACGTTTCCCACGGATCTCAGGGTGCCCTTCCCAGGCAGGGGGTCCATTCCACCAGATACCTTCAGGTACATACTAGTTTATTCACTTATTGCAATTCTGGCCTAATAGCCCTATGAAGTAGACTATTTCGCAATATATGTACCACCACCAAACCAATTTTGCCTTTTCCACTAGAATTCCAATTAACTGGATACTTCTGAATGGTTTTTCTAAGACGAATCCAGCTTGGCTGATCCCTGGCTATTAAAGCCTAATCAAGCCTTACCAGGTAGGGTATAATGGATTGCGAGCCTTAATTAATTGTAAGCTGAGTAGGACTACTCTTAACTACCCTTATATATCCATCGTCCCTAGGTGGACAATATCGGCTCAGCCCTAATATCCCTACCTACTCGGCAGAGGTGGGCCTCTGATATTAACTTTATCCACTAGCACTACCAATAGAGTAGATGTAAGTATATACACATTTTGATTGCTTACACCTCTAATTCGACCTACCCTAATTTTGTCATTTAATTTATCTCTCTCATTATTTCTTCTTCATCCTCCTCTCTTTTTTTTTGGTTGTTTCTCTTTCTCAGTAATTGCTTCAATTCCCAATGGAATAACCTCTTCAATAAACCAATCTGGCGAGTATTCCCCTCCAGGGACCATTTTTACCCCATGCGATAACATAAAGTTATGTCTCCACCACTGAGGTGGATATCTTCAAACAGGAATACATACCTGTAAGGTAGGCAAAGACTAACTATCTATGAACACATATCGCTAGTAATATCATTCTACTATATATCTGGGGAGACTCTGTGACTCACTCTCAAGTAACTTTCATTTTTCCTGTTTTAGAAATATATCACAGATATTAGAATTGCTGCTCATTGGTTCTGATGAAGCCAAAAGCGAAACGCGTCAACCATCTTCTGATCAGCATTTCAGAACGACTACTGCAACTTAATGTGTTCATATGCATGTTTTATATTCAATGACTAAACCTTTATCTTTTTTCTTTTTATTCTGATGTTTATGTATATCATTGTTTAAACTTTCTATAATAAACTAACATTTATATAAATTATCTACTACGGAATATCCGTTTTTGTTCAGGTACCGCGATAGTCCGTCAGGTTGGCTAAACCCCCTCTTGTTCCTTTTTTTGTATATTCAGTAGGACGAGGTACCCCCCTTAGCTCATCCCCCTAGATCTATAACATTAGTAGGCAAAAAATATCAGCACTACATGTACTTGCTTGTAGATCACTTGTTTTCCAAAAGCACAGGCAAGGTTTTGTTCCTGGATTTCTTTATCACTGTAAACATGTAGGGCTATAGCAGGCCACTTTATTTATTAGGCTGGTGTCTAATGTGTAGAGGGGGTGAGGAGTGAAGCACTGTTTACCATTTGTTCTTTTTGTTTTTTTTGTTTACTTTATTGAAATGACACAAAATAATATTCCATTCATCTCTGTGATGAGATACGCTGACATGGTGCCATGCAGAAAAAATGCACCATATTTACACAATGCACTGCAAATCACCTCATTGCAGCATTGTGGTGTGAATAGGGTACACAGAAAATAATGGTTTTCGAAGTGCACTTCTGATGAGCTTGCATTGATTTGTGTAGGTTAACACACGTGGTGTGAATGAACCGATACGGAAATGCTATATACATAAATTTACTTCCACTGAAAAAAAAAACGAAAACATCCCACGCACTAAGCTCTGAAGCATGTGAAATGTGAACCTTAGAAAGTCCCTTTTACAAATCGCAACATATATATTTAAATGTGAAAACTTCCTTCCTCGAGAACCTGTAAAATCGATAGTATCTTGCTTTCTACTTGAACCCAACTAGACAGAACTTTAAAGCATGCGAGTCAGAGAAATACCAAAAATACTTGCTTAATTTTATTTATTACACTATTTTTTTGTTATTATTAGTTATTTATACATTTTATCCAAAAAAAAATAAAAAGAACTGTAGTTCATGTAGTTTATCTATTTTGTAATTTATTCATATTTTTTTATTTACATTTTTTAAACCGTGGTGATACTTTTGCTTTTTTATTTCATATAATGTAATCAAAACTATGAAATTACTGTTATGACTGTTTATTACACTTTTTTTCAGATAAAAATTTTATAAGTCTTGAATCCAGGTCTGATTCTAAGGTATTGTAATAAAAACAAATGTGTGAATTGTGTAATTGTTGGAATTAAAGAGGGAGTCCGGCCAAAAATTTTTTTTCTAAAAGTCAGCAGCTACAAATACTGCAGCTGCTGGCTTTTAAAATAAGGACACTTACCCATCCAGCGCGCCTGCGATGTCGGCACCCGAAAGCCGATCTGTCGATCGTCTCTCAGGTGCTGCCGCCGCCATCTTCGGTATGGGATTTAGGAAGTGAAGCCTTGCGTCTTCACTTCCCGGTTCCCTACTGCGCGAGTCGCACTGCGCAATAAGGACGCTCCCTGCTGTCTCTGGGATCCGTGTGTTTCCCAGCAGACAGCGGGGGAATGACAGGAAGTGGCGTAAATACCCGCAGATTCTGCGGCTATCTACGCCCAGAAGTGGGTGCAGATACCTGTATTATAAAGGTATCTGTACCCCCTCCTCCCTGAAAGGTGCCAATTGTGGAGGGGGTAATGGTTCCAATGAGCGGAAGTTCCACTTTAGGGTGGAGCTCCGCTTTAAGGTTAACTTAGCCCCCATTAAGTCTCTTTTAAGTGAACCTGTGGGCAAGCTTTGGGCATTCAATTATTTACATATTCTTAATGAGCAATTAATAAGCACTGAAATAAGCCCTCACAGTAGGTACTCTGGATCAACTTATCATTTACAGCAGTGGTCTCCAAACTGGGGCCCCAGGGCTGGATGCGGCCCTTTGTTAACCTTTATGCACCCCTTGTAGCACTCTCTCTCTCTCTCTCAATGATATGAAGCACTATTCCTCCCACTGATATCGACAGTGGTGAATAATTCCTGGCACTAACTAATGAGGCGTCATTATTCCTCGCACTAGTATCAATGATGGAACACTATTCCTCCCACTAGTATCAATGATGGAACATTATTCCTCCCACTAGTATCAATGATGGAACACTATTCCCCCCACTAGCATCAATGATGGGGCACTATTCCTTCCACTAGCATCAATGATGGGGCACTATTCCTCCCACTGACACCAATGATGGGGCACTATTCCTCCCACTAGCATCAATGATGGGGCGCTATTCCTCCTGCTGATACCAGTGATGGGGCACTCCTCCTCCCTTTGACCCCAATGATGTTGCGCTATTCCTCCCACTGATACCAAAGATAGGCTACTATTCTTCCTCCAACTGACCTCCAACCTTGAGACCATGTTTATTCTCATCAATGCTGGGTCCGAAGCATTTTTTACCCCCTGCCCACAATCTGGTCCCCCTAAAGTCTGAAAAACAGTAAAGTTTGGCGACCCCTGATTTACAGTATTACATTTAATCAAAAAGCAATATACCCACAGATAAAAAAACAAGGAAATGTCATCATGGCTACTGCGACAACTCGCAAATTACCATTGACAAATTTGTTAGTCACTAAGTTAGTCCTAAAGAACCAAGACAATACTAGCGCTAAACTGCCATCAAATGCATTACAGTTTCTTTTCACACAATTTGCAAGGATTGATTAAAGTGGATGTAAACCCACTCTCATCCTCTCTAAATTACTTCCATAGTGGTTATCTATAAGGATATACATGCCTCCTGCATGTATCCTTACCTATCAAATGTCTCTGTCTGTTATGAGACCCGAAAAAAATGCAGATTCTGTGGGTGGGTCTGTTGTCCGGAGCTCGTGGGTGGAGTTGTGATGTCAGTAGACTCCCCGCCCACCTCTACACTCCCCTTGTCAACATGCATTTTCTCCTGTGTATTTCTTACACTGATCTTCTGCTATGATCACTAACATCCAGTCAAAACCCCAGAAAAGTTACCACATGACTTCAGCATGCCCAATCATGGGAGAGCTGGAGAAGAAAGGAGGAGGGGATCTGAAGTACACATAATGCCTATCTTACACTCGTGCATGACATATGTAAATCACCTGTCACTCACAGCAAGGGGGAAGAACTGACTACTATTTCTCTGTGTGTCAGTTTTTATCTCACTGAAAAAAGATAAGAGTGTCAGCAACTATGAAATCAGGCCGAGACAGAAGTACAGTTAAATCACACTTGTTTAACCACCTCAATACAGGGCATTTTCACCCCCTTCCTGCCCAAGCCATTTTTCAGCCTTCAGCGCTGTCACATTTTGAATGACAATTGCGCAGTCATGCAAAACTGTACCCAGATAAAATTGTTATAATTTTTTCCCCACAAATAGAGCTTTATTTTGGTGGTATTTGATCACCTCTGCAGTTTTTATTTTTTGCGCTATAAACAAAAGAAGAGTGACAAGTTTGAAAAAAAACACAATATTTTTAACTTTTTGCTATAATAAATAACCAATTTTTTTTTTTAAAACAAATTTTTTTCCTCAGTTTAGGCTGATACGTATTCTTCTACATATTTTTGGTAAAAAAAAAAGTCGCAATAAGCGTATATTGATTGGTTTGCGCAAAACTTATAGCGTCTACAAAATAGGGGATAGATTTATAGCATTTTTATTATTTTTTTTTTACTAGTAATGGCGGCAAGCTGCAATTTTTATCGTGACTGCGATATTGCGGCGGACATATCGGACACCTTGACACATTTCTGGGACCATTCACATTTATACAGCGATCTATGCTATAAAAATGCATTGATTACTGTATAAATGTGACTGGCAGGGAAGGGGTTAACACTAGGGGGTGATCAAGGGGTTAATTATGTCCTAGGGAGTGATTCTAACTGTAGGGGGAGGGGATTCACAAGGGCAGGAGACCGATCGGTGTTCCTCTGTACTGAGAACACACCATCGGTCTCCTCTCCTCTGACAGGATGTGGATGACTCATCAGGCAGCACCTCGGGTACCTCCCCTTACTTGCTGGACCCTTGGATAAGCTTTCAGAAGAGTGGGAGGGAGGTTAGGAGGAGCTGCCTCGAGTATTGAAGAGATTCCCAGCCCATCCCTGGCTAATGGGTTGGCACGGGGTAGGCCCCTCTTAAATACTCAGGGTCAGGCAGTAGGGAACCTGGAGATGGAGTGCTAAGGAGGCTGACGGTGGCCCTTGAGGGTGCCCCCTAGTCTGGGGGGGGGGGTGACCTCAGGCCTGGGGCTCAAGTGCTGGAGGGATCATATTACAACACATGGAGGAGTCCTGTCCAGAGGCACGGGATCAAGAGTGAGGACAGCAGGAGCCAGCGAGCACGTCCAGGAGAAGTCAACCAAGGTGGGCTGGTGAGTTTGCTGTCCTGTGGGATGTAGCCAAAAGGGCTACTTAGGGTTGCCACCTTTTCTTCAAGCCAAACCTGAACACTTTTCTGACGCACTGCATTGTCTTTTGTAGTATACCATATATAGACAATAGGATTGTAAAAGACCTCGGACGCCTTTGGGTGGCTTAAAGAGAGTAGTAACACAGTGTGCTGTGTACGCCATGGCGGACAGAGGGTGTAGCCACATTGCGTTAACCATGGAAGGGGCCTAAATTAACCCACCCTACCTAGAACACCTCTTACTATCCACTGCACCCAAACCTTCCACTGACAGCTCAAAGTAGCCCATCCGACCTAACGCAACCCACACTATCAACACCACACCAAAGTGGCCCACTCTATCTCAACACTCCAAATCAGTCCATAATATCGAAGGCACCCCAAAGTGGACCACCCTAACCACAGCACCCCCATTGACAGGGGTGAGGGGGGCCGACCGGACTAGTCTGTAACTTACCTGTCACAATTAGGCATTAGCTTTGCTTGAGCGGGGAAAGATGGGGAGAACATGCTGCTGGTGGTAGAAAGCATCCTGCATTTGCTGATCGGCACATTGACAGGGTGGGGGTGATGGGGGACTCACTCGGGAGTGTTGCGCACCGCTGAAGGCATAGGGGGGTTGCTGCTGGCAGGAGAGAGCACATCAGAGTGGGGTAGCCACAGGAGCAGGGGGAGTGCTGCTGGTGGGACTCGGGAGAGAGCGCATGAGAGAGCATGGTGCTGGTGGAGGGATGCAGGTACTTTCCACACTGGCTGGGACTGGAGCTTATGCTGTGGTGTCCAGGTTACAGGAGGATACAAACCCGGGCACAGCTGTCAAAAACCAGACTGTCCGGGTCATTCCCGTACAGGTGGCAACCCTAGGGATACTGCAAGGGGCTGCTGCAGCCAGGCAGGCTGATAAAGCCTAAAGAGGTGGTGCTGGGACCAATGACCACGGGAGGAAGTGCAGTGAAAGTTCTAGTGGTGTCACCCCATCGTTCTCAAGTATAGGGGCCCGCAGTCCCTGCCTGTAAAGGGCCTTTGCTAAACACTTTCTATGGGGGGGTGCACTACACGATCATAGGATGCGCATGGACAGGGAGGCACTGAAATAAGCATCTAGAACAGAGTAGTGATGTTTTCCTAAGAATTCCTGCACTTGGCTACATGATTTCCCAGATATTCTGACCAATCAGAGGGGACACACAGAAGAATCTGTATCTGTCCATCAACTACAGTAATTTCCTGCACCTTTTTGAGTTGCTTACTCTGTGTAATCATGTTATGTCCTGACCTCGGGCAAAATAGGGCAGTAAGGGGAAGAAGTGAAAGGGGACTTCAGCAAAGGTACTAAACTGAAGTTTGCTCTGAAGCTGCGAGCAGCATAGCTACTGTACAGGGCTGATCTGGTTACAGTCTTGGAAGACAATCAACCTCTGGTGTTGCAATCCAGTTAAAAAAAACTTTCCTTGGAAGGCATGTGGCTGCAATGGCGGCTCTCAGCATGTTACTGTACATATCTCACACTTTTGCAACTAACACTCACCCTGTAAAACAACCCAATCGAGTTTAAAATAGAAATGAAAGGCAAAACATTTATGTATACATATAAAACACATTATAGTGTATATACCTTAATTCATTCCCTTTTTTATCAGTGATCACACTCCTTCTGATATCAGCTGCATAAGGAAATCAGGGAGGAGAAACAGCAGCACACTGACCTTGGCAGTGAATGGCTGTGGGGGGGGGGGGGGGGGGGCTAGTAGTATGTCAGCAGAAGTTTGATTATAGGAGGACAGCAGGCTGAGTTCTAGTACAGTCAGAAAACTGACCACGCTATGCTCTCCTGCCCAGAGTGGTCAGTTTTTGATAGGAAAGCAGCGGGATTGGCAGGAACACCAGGGATTTCACACAAAGTAAGCAATACAAAGAGAACAGTATACCTTTTCATACAAGTACATGGTACATCAGGCACATATCAGGAATATGAAATGTTGGGTTTACATATTCTTTAAGGCGTTTGAAATTCAGCTGGTTCAGCAGGGACTGGCCGAATTGGGATCCATGTAGGGCCGGCTGGGCAGACTTCTGCACAAACAGCCTGTCAAGGTTTTCCTGAACGATAAGTGCCAGTGTTCTGTCGAGAAAGGCCCCCCCAGCGGATAATGGCCCCCTGTACTGCACAGGCGCATCGCTTGCGCAGTACGAACCACAACAGAGACGCAGAAAATAGCCAACGATGAACAGCTGTGAGTCAGCTGTACACAACGCCTGCGCAAAGACGACGACATTGTGCCAGAGGCTGCCGCACACTCCCGATGCTCGTGCAACTCTGCAAGGGGCGGGTCTATTACTGTTATCTCATGTAAGGGGCGGATGGCTACAGAAGAGGGCGAATTTTAAATTGATGGGCGACCTATTTAAGTAACTAACACAATTAATTTATCACAGTATCAGTGCGAATTTTGAATCATCCCTAAGTTATCAGCTCTGCCCATCAATTTAAAATTCGGCCTCTTCTGTAGCCATTCGCCCCTTACATGATATAACAGTAATAGTCCCGCCCCTTGCAGAGTAGCATGAGCATCGGGAGCATGCGGCAGCGTCTGGCACAATGTCGTGGTCACCTTCCAGCAGGACAACGACCCTATACATATAGCCAGAGCTACAATGGAATGGTTTAGATAAAAAGCATATTCATGTGTTAGAATGGCCCAGTCAAAGTCCAGACCTAAATCCAATTGAGAATCTGTGGCAAGACTTGAAAATTGCTGTTCCTAGACGCTCTCCCTCCAATCTGTCAGAGCTTGAGCTATTTTGAAAAGAAGAATGGGCAAAAATGTCACTCTCTAGATGTGCAAAGCTGGTAGGGACATCCCCAAAAAGACTTGCAGCTCTAATTGCATCGAAAGGTGGTTCTACAAAGTATTGACTCAGGGGGGATGAATACAAATGCCCGCCACACTTTTCACATATTTAGTCATAAAAAAACTGAAAACCATTTATAATTTTCCTTCCACTTTACAATTATGTGCCACTTTGTGTTGGTCTTTCACATAAAATCCCAATAAAATACATTTACGTTTTTGGCTGTAACATGACAAAATATGGAAAATTTCAAGGAGTATGAATACTTTTTCAAGGCACTGTATAATTACGCAGTCAAGGGTCACAATTGGGGCCTCTGCACTCACCTCGAGTTAAACTTCTCAGTAGTTATTAAGCAATAGGGAAATTTGCAGCAATTTTCAGAGTAGCCTTCAGACAGGAAATTATGACATAAACAATAGACAAACAATTCTCTGTATTTTATGTGTTTAACTGATGTTACCAGATGTGCTGTGGATATGGTTATATGCATCAGAGCTGGCTTCTCTGAAAGTACTGACTTGAAACATCCCCAAATGTTTTCAGTAAGACAAAATGCAATGAGCTTAAACAACCGAACATAATTCACCCGCTGGTGTAAAAGATTTGAGTAAAATGGTTGTAATAGCTTCCTCCTAATTTTTTTTTTTGCTCTGCTGATGATGTGGTGTCCCCAGCTGAAGCGCTGGCAACAGGGCAGAGCACTGCTGGCCTCTGCCTAGCACCTACAGTGTCTCTACGGCTTCAGGGAGAACTTATAGTGTCTCCATGGTTTCAGGGTCTCCACAACCTCTGTCCCACACCTACTGATGACATCCTTTCCCTGCGGCCCAGAATGAAGGTCATGTGGACCAACTATGTGGGTTCACTCTGCCTGACTAACGCAGGTCCAGACCAGGTGGAGGATCGGGAACCTTGTTAGTTCACTTTTGATGGGGGAGAAATGTGACAGACCCAACCAAGAATGAGGCTTTTGGAGAGGACTAGGGGCAAGCCTCCTACTCACTGACAATAAGCAGGGCCATTTTTAAGGCAGGGCAAAAGGGGCAGCTGCCCTGGGCCCTGTCATTGTTGTTGGGCCCAAAGCAGCTGCCTCATACTTGCCAACTATCCTGGTTTAAATTCCATCGTCCCTTGAGGTTTTAGTCCTGTGCTGTGTCCCAATATCTCAGTGTGAAGTGCTGCTACTAATGCTGCCCAGCTCTTCCCTATTGTGTAAAGATGACTCACCTGCAGACCCTGTGTTTACATGTAAATTACCGCATTCATATGTAAATAGCGGCGGCATTCATATGTAAATAGGGGCGGCTGGCGGCATTGATATGTATATCATTCCCCCCTGAGGTCATATCCACAGTAATCTCTAGCAACCAATCAACAAGCAGAAATCATGTGCTGTAACCTCTAGCAACCAGTCAGTGAGCGGTAATGATACACTGTAACCTCTGGCAAACAATAGCAATAGCTGCCTGACCTGATTCAGTAAACTGATTTTGAGTCTAGCTGCTATTTATTGTATCTCTCAGAGCAGGTGGAGAGCAAAACTGCATGTGGGGGGGAGGGCCCCCAAGAAAAGTTTTGCCCAGGGTCCAATCAATATTAAAGACGGCCCTGACAATAAGCCCTGGCATTTGAGGGAGCTACAAGAATTTAGGAAGATGTCCTGTTATATAATGCAAAAGGTCATTATTATATTTAACAGTCAAGGAAGCCATGATGGTCTCTGCCAACTTGAAATTCAGTGAACAGATGTATGTGAATAGAAAGCTGGTAAAGGAGATTTGGACAGCCCTAGATCTTCTTGAATACGGTTGTATTATGATACTGATAAATCACTATTTGTTATGTGTTTATTGTTAAGTAGGTCTTTCCCATTGTTCTATTGTTTCTGTCTGTTTGATCATCTCTTGAAGATGAGATTAATCTGGTGACCACTTTAACTTGTTACCAAATTTCTGTGGGATGTTGTATGTTTGTTAATTAACTTACTGTTTAATTAACTTACAGTTTAATTAAGATCAATGTTAGCTGTTAATTATATTACTGTTTACAGTTTGTTTTGTTAGGGTAATGTGATCAGGAGGGGAATGTTTTCCTCTGGGGTATAAAGTATGTGTCTGCGTTTCAATAAAAAAGTAATTCCTTTGGTTCTTATCCCAACGCCTTGTCTGTGTACAATGCTTGGGGTAAAGGCTGGTATTAGCTCTCGGTTTGTTCGGAACAGTTTGGAGGGCAGGAGGTACTGTTTGGCTAGTCAGGTTGCCAAGAGGTCCCGTCATACTCTTCCTTTATTATTATTTTTACTTTGTTTATTCTTTATTTTTGATGCATTTGCTGCACTGAAATCCCAAGTAGTGTTGTCAGCATTGTCCGATTATCCCTTCTGGACTACATAACCCTTATTTTCATGTATCTTACGTGGGCGATAATCTGTGAACCACAGGGGAGAAATAAACATTGCTTACAACACTGCTTCAGGATAGCTGAGTTACCAGCTTGCTATGGGAAATAAAAGCACGCTAGATTCCTGTCAGGATTAACAGGTATTTATAAACGTAGGGAGATATGCATGTATTCCATAGATGTACTAAATATGTTTTTTTCTTTTTGTTCCCAGAAATGTACTACAACATGTGAGCATACTTACACTCACTGGTTACTTTATTAGGTACACCTTGCTAGTACTGGGTTGGACCCCTTTTGCCTTCAGAACTGGCTTAATTCTTTGTGGCATTAAAAGGTGTTGGAAACATTCCTCAGAGATTTTGGTCCATATCGACATGATAGCATCACGCAGTTGCTTCAGATTTATCGGCTTCACATCCATGATGTGAATCTCCTGTTCTACCACATCCCAAATGTGCTCTATTGGATTGAGATCTGGTGATTGTGGAGGCCATTGGAGTACAGTGAACTCATTGTCATGTTCAAGAAACCAGTTTGAGATCATTTGAGCTTTGTGACATGGTGCATTATCCTGCTGGAAGGAACAATGGGACTTTATGGGCAAACGCAAAATATAGCAACAAAATACGATAACAAATATACAAAATTTTATTCATAACATAGGTGCATACATCACCATAGGATTAGCATGACAAAACATGATAAAAAATACTCATATAGGGCTAGATATTGGTGTGACAGTCTCTTCTCATTATGCCCGATGCCTTTCAGGAACAGACTTGAATCCCTTCTTCAGGGTATTTACACCCTGAAGGTCAAAAATGTAAAGCACTCAATAGGGCAGCCCGCAACAGATTCACCATGAATAAAAACAGCGAAAAATGCATCTACACCAGAGTTCAAATCGTCCCCCACAAAGGATCCCCCATATGGGGTCACAAGGCCTTGGATGCTCCACACGAGGATCCCAAACGTGGGCCCAAAGCGCAGCCAAAGGAAGGTGGGATGTGAAAGGGAGGAGGCTGCTACCTGGATCCTATGGCTGTTTGAGGGATCTTCTTTTGCTAACTCCAGGGATGTTGGCAACGCCCTAGGTGTTACTATGGTGGTGTAATTTTTCTAGCCATTAGAAGATGGGTACCATGACATGGTCAGCAACAATATTTGGGTGGGCAGTGGCATTTAAACGATCCTCAAGTGGTATTAAGGGTGGTGTGCCAAGGAAATATCCTCCACACCATTACACCACCAGCCTGACTTGATACAAGGAAGGCGGGATCCATGCTTTCATGAAGTTTATGCCAACTTCTGGCCCTACCATCTGAATGTTGCAGCTGCAATTGAGACTCGTCAGACCTGGCAATATTATTCCAATCTCTTATTCTCCAATTTTTGGTGAGCCTGTATGAATTGTAGCTTCAGCTTCCTGATCTTAGCTGACAGGAGTGGCACCCAGTGTGATCTTATTTTGCTGTAGCCCATCTTCTTCAAGGTTCGATGTGTTGTGCGTTCAGGGATGGTATTCTGCATAGCTTGGTTGTAACGAGTGGTTATTTGAGTTACTGTTGCCTTTCTATCATTTCAAGTCTGCCCATTCTCCTCTGACTTCTGACATCAACAAGGCACCATTCTCTGTAAACCTTAGAGATGGTTGTGTAACAACCATGCCATGTTCAAAATCACTTAAATACCCTTTCTTCCCCATTCTGATGCTCGGTTTGAACTTCAGCAAGTTGTCTTCACCAAGTCTAGATGCCCAAATGCATTGAGTTGCTGACATGTGATTGGCTGATAGCAATTTGTGTTACCAAGCAATTGAACAGGTGTACCCAATAAAGTGGCCGGTGAGCGTATTTCTTATATTCATAAATAAGGTAGATGGTGGAGAAACTATTATAGGAAAATTCAGGCTCAGAGCAATCTCAACTTTTCCCACTTAAGCAGGATTTAGAGGCCAAATAAATAGATAACTAATGTGGCGCACCCCCTCACTAACTCTTCAGCACGTCGCTTAATCACATGACAGGACCATCGGTTGCCTCCTGCCGATATCCGCCATGCTGTCCCTAGTGAGGGAGATGTAGACTCCCACCATCACTGTCCAGCTGGACTCTTTTCCACCAACTTCCTCTTAGCTTTCTCTAGTGAGCTTCCACAGATCCAACTTGATCCCAGGACTCAAGCTTGAGAATAGCCACCCCCCAGAAAAGCCTAGCTGGGACCTCAGTGTTTTATTAATGCCTTCTTTTAGAAATCTGCCCAGAGGGGTCTCGTCCAGCAGGACTGGGCCCATGAGCTCTGCACCCTGCTACTCAGGCTTCAGACTATTTATGGCCTCTCTCACCACCAACTGGACACACCTCTCCGGGGATTTGCTGGAGTCCCATAAATACACAGGCTGCATGCCCTTTTCTTCTTCCCACTATGAGTCTAGAATCCTCTAGAAGATAAGGGGGGGGGGGGGTAACAGAGCAGCAGCCTGTGAAACACTGAGCAGCCCTAATAGTCAATCCCTGCTGCTCTAAATACAGCAAAGCTAACTAAATTTACCTATCGGCTCACTCTGCTTCGATGAGGGTGCTACACTATAAAAGAAAAAACCTCCATGCAAGTCATTTACACTTAGGAAAATGTGCTAAAATATATAATTTCTCCAGTGTAAAATAAACTTAAAAACAGGCAAAAAAACACAGTTTTATTTGCCACTAAAATAAAACTGACACGAGCTTGAATATTGAAACTGGAGTATGAAATGCTAATTTATCTTATGTAACTATATAAAAAGGCTGGGGGAACACTTTCTCCTGCCACTGGTACTAATCCTGTGTTTCAACATGGAATCTGTGCTTCAGGGTATTATATTTATTGTTTTTAATTCTTAAAAAATAAACTTTCCTACCAATGCTAGCAGGCCCTGGAATCTTTGGCTCTCGTGGTTCCTTGAACGGGGTGCCAACATAGATGAATGGTTATGTTCAACCTACCTGCCTCCTATGAGGCAAGTAGATTGTGATTACCTCCGTGGTAAACCAGTAAAGGGGTTTGTCAGACACCTTATCCATTCATTTCATTTTTGTCTGCAAAATATAAAAAAGTGCAGGTTTTTAGAAAAATGTAATCTTCTTAATTCAATTTTGAACAATGGTCTTAGTCTTCCAGGTTTCATGCTGGGTTACTTTTACCAGCTAATACATTCGCTGGATACTAAGAAAGCTAACACAAGTTCCCCTTTTCAAATTTCTTCCAGGGGTTCCTGGCTAGTGGCTACTATGCCAGATTAGGTATTATACCTAATATAGTCATCTCTCTCCCTAGTGCATAAAATATGGTGATTTGCTTTCCTTATTGGAAGGGTCAGGTTTTGTATAAGGGAGAAAGAGTAATTAAAGGTGACACTTTTAAGCCACTGAAGTGTGATAGATGGTAAATGGGTGGTCAAAGATTTTATCACATTGGGTTTGAGCAAAGAATCATTATCAATACCTATACAGCAACTGCCCCACATAAGTTTTGCTTGATGACCCAGTCCCTAATGCCCTTTGCAGTATGCAGCGGCTGATGTTTTCATTCTTCTTGCAGCTAAAATCTCGATAGCAAGAACATGGAAGAAATCCTCTGTATTCTTAAAGCAGGTTAAACACGAAATCTCGTAGGGTATGCTTCATGAAACAGATAGCCAGTGTAATTAATGACACGGTAAAGCAACTAGAGAAGACATGGGATCCCTGGGCCCAATATATGCAAATCCAACTGACTTCTCCTACTGCTGCAGTATCATCCATTTCTGGATCTGTTCCTTTCTTTTAACTTTCATACTTTCCTTCCTTTTCTTATCATATTTTTCTGTTTACATAATTTTACAGGGTAACGGCCTCCCAGGTCTTATTATAGACAATTATGGTTGGGCCAAACACCCCATGGTTCGGTTCACACCAGAACTCCCAAACACATAAAAATTTTGGACCAGAACCACAAACCTTATTAAAGTCTATGGGACCAGAACTTGAAAAATCAAAAGTCCCCATTTTGAAGGCTCATATGCAAGTTATTGGCCATAAAAAGGGTTTGGGGGCCCAGGTGCTGCCCTGGGGACATGTATCAATGCAAACATTTAAAAAAAATAAAAAAAATGTATTAAAAAAAAAAAAAAAGTTTTTACAGGAGCAGTGATTTTAATGATGCTTTAAGCGAAACAATAAAAAATCAAAAATTCCTTTAAATATAGCGCCTGGGGTCCCCTTAGTCTGCCTGTAAAGTGGTTGATCTGTACCGTGTATAGAACCTGCTGCAGCAAAACTGACATTTATAAAGAAAAGAAAATTACATTTAAATCACCGGCAGTAGAAAAATGTTAAAAAAATTACCTGGGGGTCCGCCCCAATCCATACCATGCCCTTCGGGTCTGGTATGAATCCATGCCAGGCCCTTTTGGTCTGCTATGGATTTTGAGGGGAACCACAAAACTGTGTCCGTGTTTTTATTTCTTTCTGACACTTCTTTGGTGAATGGGTAGGTGTACAATATACCCCATACTCCTTCACATAGGGGGGGCCCGGGATTTATCAAGGGGCTTCCAGATTCCCATAAGAAAGAGGACACCAAGCGCCTCGCAAATTTGTGTTTCACCAAACAGGCAAATGGGCGACCAGGCGATGTTCGGGCGGAACTTTTGCTCGGCTCAAACTGTTCACCCAACTCTACAGACAAGGAGTTCTTGATATTATGTCCATTACACCTTAGTGTAGGATATGATTCTGGTTGAGCTCTTGTTTACAATGAATATCCTTCTAATTTAGGTCTAGTTTGTATATAGAGTACTTCTTATTTTTTCACACTAATTTCATCCTTGTTCAATGTATTATATCCTTTTGCTCAATTACAATATTGGCCAAATAATTATCAAGGTCCAGTCTGACTTCACCTGATTTCATTTCCTTCATTATTAGCTATAAATTCGCACTGTTCATAAGCCATGTACAGTACTCAAATGATTGTCCAGCAGTTAGGTGAACGTGACTGATAAAATGGAGAACTCCCAGGCGTTTGATCATTGCTGATCAATCAGCCACAAGTCCCCTTATCTGTAGCTAGTACAAATTAGAAATTGCTACAGATAAAAAAGTTTGAGACTAATCCATCATTCCTTGGGCCTCCTGAACGATACCTATTGAGCAAAGTCCCAGTCACTCTGTACAGTTTACATGAAATCAGACAATTAAATACATACGTTATTGTTATTACTATTATTATTATACAGGATTTATATAGTGCCAACAGTTTGCGCAGCACTTTACAACATGACCACAGACAGTACAGTTTTAATTCATTTCACTACAAGAGGAATCAGAGGGCCCTGCTTATTAGAGCTTACAATCTAAAAGGGAGGGTCAAATGATACAAAAGGTAATACCTGTATGGGATCAGTTGAGAAAACAAATGGACAGTTGTTAGGTGGAAGCAGGATAGGCTTCTATAAAGAGAAGGGTTTTCAGAGATTGCATAAAAGTGGACAGAGTAGGAGATAGTTGGACTTGGGGTAGGGAGTTCCAGAGGATGGGAGAGGCTAGGGAGAAGTCAGGATGGCAAGCATGGGAGGAGGTAACAGGGGAGCTAGAGAACAGGAGGTCTTAGGATGAACGAAGAGAACAATGTGGTTGGTATTTTGATACCAGGTTAGCTGGGGGAAGAGTTGTGGATGGCTTTGTAAGCTATTGCTAGTACTATGAATTTAATTAGTTGGGTGAGCGGAAGCCAGTGGTGGGATTGGGAGGGGTAGCAGACACTGAACGGTTGGTAAGGTGGATGAGTCTGGCAGCAGCATTTAGAATGGACTAAAAGGGGGATAACCTATGTAAAGTTAACCCAATGAGGAGGGAGTTGCAGTAGTCGAGGCGAGAGATAACCAGGGAATGAACTAGAAGCTTTGTGGTGTTGTTGGTTATAAAGGGGCATATTTTTGAGATGTTGCAGAGGCTGAGGCGGCAAGATTTGGAAAGTGATTGGATGTGGAGCTGAAAGGAGGGTTCAGAGTCCAGGATAACACCTAGCACCCTTTCATGAGAGAACGGATTGATAGTTACGCCATTGATCTCAACGAGATCCCCTGAAGTCAGATAAAGAGGCACATGCTGGAAGAATTATTACAAGCTCTAAGTGGTGTGACATCCAGACTGGTATGTCCGTCAGTAAATTAGTAATGTGTTAGGAGACTGATGGAGTGAGCTGAGGGGTAGAGCGATAGATTTGGGTGTCATCAGTGTAGAAATAGTCGTTTTCAAAGCTAAGGTATTAGCTGACCCAGCTTTTTTAATTTTTTCATGTGACTATTTGTTTCTGTAACATATAGTTATAATAGTTTCTCAGCAATAAAGGAAGATTTAGCAGCGTTATTAGCCTTTATCACTTTTGCTCTGATGTGTGTTATTTATAGCTGTCCTTCTTTCTCAACCAACTTCCCCTTTCAATGGCAGATGTTTCCCACTTCCTTTATGACATATTTTTCTCCTACACTACCGTGGCAACAAACTAAGAGAGAAAAATAAATCCCAGTCAAGATCAGCCCTTAAGCCTAGTACACATGGTCCAAATGTTGGGCGGCATGCTTCAGTAATGGATGAACACAGTAAATATTTTTGCTGTGTTTATTTAGAAAAGGAAGGGTCTGGTAAATTACATATTTACTAGCCCCTTCCCCCCACTCTCCATCCTGAAACATCCCCCGCAGCAGCTGAGTGGAGAGGATAGGTGGGAGCCAACACAGGGGATGCCTACACAGTAGGGGGAATCGGCACTGCACGTAGTGATTAGGGTGTGCCCAGGCACACCCCCTGTTCACGCCTATGCTCTCAGAATTGTCACTTCTGATTCACAGATCTGTAGCTTGGAAATCAGCATCTGCCCAAATGTAGTCCTGTCCACTGCTTTCTGGATTGACAGCACTGTCTATCTTGCTGAAACTCAGGCAGTGTCTGGGAGGAGGGATTCGTGAGACAGTTAGGGGAGGTTAAGGAAGGTTTTTAATTACTTTATGAGGCCTGTGCATCCCATAACAACTGGATTTGATACTTGATTGTCATATAGGATCCTTTAGCTGTACTCTTTTTTTATACTACTTTCTTTTTATTATATTTTTCTTGCTTTCTCCAGAGGCTCATACAATTTGATCAAATACATACAGAAAAAGAAACATTTAACCATGCCATTTTTGCCTCCCCTCATCAGTCGACGGAGCCGGGCAGACCCTCTATAGCTTATAGTAGCCCCTCCACTCTTTGCCCGTCCTCCCTCAACTGATGCTGGGAGCATAAATCATTATGGAGCATATCAGGAAATAAACCCTTGAACAGGGATGGCGAACCAAAATTTATGTGCTGCACCTATCATATTTCCCTTCCCGCATTTAGTACCAATTCCCTCTTTTAAACCCCCCCTCCCTGTTACCCCCTCCCACCTTCCCAACGTAAACTAGACTTCCCCGTCTATCACGTTATTAGTTGTTTGAGACAAAAAGGTAATGTTTATTAATTACCCACTCTCTACCACCTAACTTCCCATCCCAGTCCTCGCTATATCTCACTTTAAATCTCTCTCCTCACACTTTCTTTATAATCTCCCTTCACCTCTATAATGGGCACCCCATTTTATCCAGCCATGGCGTCCACATTTTTAAGAATTTATCTAATGTCTTCCGTCTTTTAAATACCACTTTTTCCCTCCATACATTAGCATCCATCACCCTCCCCCATTCCCCCATTGTGGCGGGCTTTACAGATTGCCAATTTTGAGCAATTAATTTTCGTGCTTGAAATAAGCCTCTTATTACAGCGATCTTGATATTTTTAGAAATACTGTTATCTTCTATTTTACCCAGCAGACATAATGTGGCGTTCATCTCCAGCTTGGTTCCAAAGGTACTATTAATTTCCTTGAGTATATCATTCCAATACCTAAATAGTTTTGGACACCTAGACATCAGGTGGACCAAATCTCATATTCTGTGGCATCTTGGGCATTTATCATCAGCTCTATATCCATACCGGAAAAGTTTCTTTGGGGTGTAATAAGCCCTATGTATCATAAATAATTGTGCCATTTTTTGTGAGGGTGATACTGACACTTGGGAACAGTTAGGGGAGGTTAAGGAAGGTTTTTAATTACTTTATGAGGCCTGTGCATCCCATAACAACTGGATTTGATACTTGATTGTCATATAGGATCCTTTAGCTGTACTCTAATGCCTCGTTTCCACTGAGTGGATCGGTTCGGTACGGTACGCTATTTTCAGTGTTTCCATTATGAAAGCGGCCCATACAACCAAACCATACCGCACCATTTAGGGTCCTGCTTCAGATGTGGGGCCATAGAAAATGGAACGGTTCGGTTAGGGCAGAGCTACGATACATTCCACTGATTGGCGGACAGAAAAACGTCTGCCAATCAGTGGGAGGCCACGCTGGGCATTTTTTCTAAACCCCGTATGGACCCTGGTGGTCCGACTTGCAGTGGAAACGCTCACCTGAATAGGCCCGACCATTCTAACCCTTGCAAACTGTACCGACCCGAACCGATCTGCTCAGTGGAAACGAGGCATAAGTGAACCTGTATGTATGTATGCATGCTACGTGTTCCAGATTCTTGATGGTGGGATGACCGAGTAATGGCAATAGCAGTGGCAGGTCAGCCTATATAAATGAATGACTGGCTGACAGTGGCCACCACTATTCACATGTAGCCTCACGCCATGTATTTTCCTGCCGATTACTGACATGAAAAAACATCCCCCCCCAATATTTTCAGGTGTGTGTGTGCGCACCCAGGGGGCAGAAAGGGAATTAATGCAACTGTCTAGGAAAACATTAAAAAAAACTTTTCAAGAAGATAGCTTCATGATAACGTTGAGAGAAATTATAAAATAAAAAGTCCATCAGAAAGTCCATACATAATGTCCATATGCACAAGAGTCCTGTCCTGGCAGCGTCTGCAGTATCTCCTTGAAACATGGATGACTCCCACCTCAAAATGAGTTGCAATTGTCCATTCGTGTTGCATATAATGTCATTGCGGCCATCGAGCTGGCCCCCAAGTCACTTCTGTGCGGTCCATAGCAGCCACTACCTGGATTATACACAAAGTTTCTCCTAAGTAAGTAGCTCTTACTGTTTCCCCAGCTTGCTTCCTGCTTTCCATAGTCTCACATTCCATCCATACAGAGGGGATCACCACTACATCACTGCCCACCCCGAAGGCTGCCACCTGCTGGTGAGCTTACAGATATGTCTGTATACCCTTTTAATATGTGAGTGCAAGACATTTATTTTTTTCATTTTACAACCCCATTTCCAAAAAAATCTACATAAAAACAGAATGCAATGATTTGCAGATCTCAGAAAACCCATATATTCTTTGCAATAGATTTTTATTCAAAGGTTTAACAAAATTCTTAGGGAAACAAACACTATTAAACAAATATGAAATGATAAATGCTCCCTCAAATGTGATCAAGGGATCATTGTAGGCATAACACAAAAAGCCAAGTTTAAATGGTTGTAAACCCATATTTTATTCACAATAGAAAACATATTAAATGTTTAAATTGAGAAAATGTACCATATCTGGCAATTATCCAGAAACCCTGGCATCATCTCTGGGCCAAAAAAAAAAATGGTCTGTTGCAAAGTGGAAAACTGTTCTGTGGTCAGACAAATCAAAATTTTGCATTCTTTTTAGCAACCATGGGTGTCGCCTCCTCTGGACTAAAGAGGAGAGGGACCATTCAGCTTGTTATCAGTGCTCAGTTCAAAAGCCTGCATCTCTGATGGTATGGGGGTATATGAGTGAGTATGGAATGGGCAGCTTGCACAGCATCCCAACTTTTTTGGAATTGGGGTTGTAAATAGGATTTTAATAAATACCACACTCAGAAAGTGGCACTTTCTCTCCCTGTTTTTCTTTTCTGTTTGTACCTGCGCATGACTGAGTGCATCCAGGCTTGGGCATCCACAGGTAAATGCACGGTGTGTGGCTACATGCGAATAGTGATGGCCACTGTCAGCCTGTCATTAATTTATATAGGCAGACCAGCTGCTGCTATTTGCATGACTCTGAAAAGAATCTGCCACTGGAATCCGCAGAATGTAGACAACTGGCTGTTTAAAGGAGGCCTTACTGGCAATGATCTTATTGCTGTTTGTGCCTGCCTATTCCAGTAAAACTGCTCCCCCCCCCCCCATTTCTTACATAGGCATCACCCAAACAGCATATGAAATCTCCCCAATGGGAGTCCTTTACTGCATTCACTAACACTGGCATAGCCTGCCCTTCTGAACCCGTTCCAGACAGTAAATGACAAATTTATTTGGAATCTGCTCACCTGAGTCTGTTTAAACACAGTCAAAATTCTTAAGCGCCGATCATTCCTTGGGCCTCCTGAACGATACCTATGGAGCAAAGTCCCAGTCACTCTGTACAGTTTACATGAAATCAGACAATTAAATACATACGTTATTGTTATTACTATTATTATTATACAGGATTTATATAGTGCCAACAGTTTGCGCAGCACTTTACAACATGACCACAGACAGTACAGTTTCAATTCATTTCACTACAAGAGGAACCAGAGGGCCCTGCTTATTAGAGCTTACAATCTAAAAGGGAGGGTCAAATTATACAAAAGGTAATACCTGTAGGGGATGAGTTGAGAAAACAAATGGACAGTTGTTAGGTGGAAGCAGGATAGGCTTCTATAAAGAAAAGGGTTTTCAGAGATTGCATAAAAGTGGACAGAGTAGGAGATAGTTGGACTTGGGGTAGGGAGTTCCAGAGGATGGGAGAGGCTAGGGAGAAGTCAGGATGGCAAGCATGGGAGGAGGTAACAGGGGAGCTAGAGAACAGGAGGTCTTGGGATGAACGAAGAGAACAATGTGATTGGTATTTTGATACCAGGTTAGCTGGGGGAAGAGTTGTGGATGGCTTTGTAAGCTATTGCTAGTACTATGAATTTAATTAGTTGGGTGAGCGGAAGCCAGTGGTGGGATTGGGAGGGGTAGCAGACACTGAACGTTTGGTAAGGTGGATGAGTCTGGCAGCAGCATTTAGAATGGACTAAAAGGGGGATAACCTATGTAAAGTTAACCCAATGAGGAGGGAGTTGCAGTAGTCGAGGCGAGAGATAACCAGGGAATGAACTAGAAGCTTTGTGATGTTGTTGGTTATGAAGGGGCATATTTTGGAGATGTTGCGGGGGCTGAGGCGGCAAGATTTGGAAAGTGATTGGATGTGGAGCTGAAAGGAGGGTTCAGAGTCCAGGATAACACCTAGCACCCTTTCATGAGAGAACGGATTGATAGTTACGCCATTGATCTCAACGAGATCCCCTGAAGTCAGATAAAGAGGCACATGCTGGAAGAACTATTACGAGCTCTAAGTGGTGTGACATCCAGACTGGTATGTCCGTCAGTAAATTAGTAATGTGTTAGGAGACTGATGGAGTGAGCTGAGGGGTAGAGCGATAGATTTGGGTGTCATCAGTGTAGAAACTAACACTGGCATAGCCTGCCCTTCTGAACCCGTTCCAGACAGTAAATAACAAATTTATTTGGAATCTGATCACCTGAGTCTGTTTAAACACAGTCAAAATTCTTAAGCGCCGATGAAGGAGGAGTGTATCTGGCCACAAAAATGTTTTGGATTTATTCTGCTATGAATCAACTCTTGGATGTTTGTTTAGCGCTCTCTTCGGATTATATATATGAGTAATAAAAGCCGGGTGTGCATTTTGAACTCTATCGAAAAGTAAAAGAAAAAAATCTGACTTTAAGGTGCAAAATATGATGTACACATCTTTGTCCTATGAGTATATATCAAAACTAGGGATGGGCGAATGGTTCGACCTGAGCATAAGTTCGAGCTGAACTTTAGCTGTTCGGATGTTCAACGAACAGCCAAGCGGGTAATTCGACCATTTGTTTGGCCCCATGAACTGACCACAATGCATTGCGGTGCTGAATAGTGCATTGCAAGCCCTGATTGGCTAAAGCAGTGAAAGCTTCAGCCAATCAGGGCGCAGAGCACTGTCAGAGCATGACTGGACACTGTCATCATGACTTTATCCAATCATGGCTCATTCCCGCCACACAGTATAAAAGCATTCCTACAATGGCAGACATTTTCAGTGTGATTTTGGCATGGAGAGAGATAGAACAGGGCTCTGTTCAGTGCCATCAGTTAGTTAGTGTGCTATACTGTGCTATTTTACTTCAATTGTCAGTGTAGAATATTAGTTTAGTGTCAGTCTAGGGATAATGTGAGTGTAGTGAGGAGGACCATCATTCAGCTTTGCATTGTGCGCAGCTAGAGTAGGGACAGCTCAGATAGTGTCAGTGTAGTTGAATACATCTATTTGATTGCGTTACTGTCTGTTTAACGGCATTTACTTCTGTGTGCGTTACTGCCAGTTTAACGCCATATCGTTTTGCGTGCGTTACTGCCAGTTTAACACTATATAGTTCTGTGCGCGTTACTGCCAGTTTAACGCCATATAGTTTTGTGCGTTAGTGCCAGTTTAACACCATTTACTTCTGTGTGCGTTACTGCCAGTTTAATTCCATATAGTTTTGCATGCATTACTGCCAGCTTATTGCCATATCGTTTTGCGTGCATTACTGCTAGTTTAACGCCATATAGTTTTGTGTGTGTTACTGACAGTTTAACGCCATATAGGGATTGTGGCTTGCAGTCCAACCAAAAGTAACGGTTATGCCGGCCGTAGAACCTGCCGTGGTCGGAGGCAGAGCGGAAGCTGTCGCCACTAAGGGACCATCCACCTTATTACCAGGGACCACAGTGAGTAGCTGAAGCAAGTACTGGAGCAGTGTTCTCACCAACCAGGGATGGTGAAGAATTGGGAGACTTCAGCAGGTGTCAAGTTGCAGAGCAGCCTTGTGTGCCAAGCCAGGGACCGAGCAGGCCAGTGGGGTGACGTTTGAGGAGAATCTGTGAGTGCCAAGCTAGGGACCCAGTAGGGAAGCGGGAGGTGACGCTTGAGGAAGATACTCAGTGAGAAGGTTGGAAGGGCTCAGGAGATCCAGTGGCAGGGGATCAGCAAGTCTAGTGAGAGAGACTGGGAGCTCAGTGGAGCTCAGATCTACAAGAAGTGATTGTAGAGGAAGTACAGAAGTGTTGTGTTAGAAACTGTTATAAGACTGTTGCCATAGGAGACAGCAATCCTACACATGAAGATGTGGTGTTCTGCTTGGTGCCTTTCCCTGCATGGCTGTCTACCAATAGAAGTCTCGGAGTCTGCTTATTACAATTGCAACTACTAAAGGGTGTCCTTGCCCTGAACCCTCTCTCCCACAGTTCTGTTCAAGAGAAAATAAATCTCTTTGCGTTCAAGTAGTGTCTGGCGCCCATGAATCTACCTTGCATTACACCCACCTGCACATGCCTTGTAACCCACTCTACACAGAAGGATATCAGTTGTCCCTAACTCTGGAGGGAGTCATTAGACCAAAGGTTGACCTAGGACCTTGCTACAATACTTTTGAAGCAATCGCGCGATAATCTGATCATTAGTACACAGCTTTCAATCATGACAGTTCATCTGATATTATCTGAAGGAACTAACATGAAAAATGTTCTCGTATGATACCAGATCGTACAATTTTCATTTAATCAGTACAGTTTTCATCTGAAAATACAATGAAAATACAGTACAATACATTTCAACACTTTTGATTTTTATTTTGTCCTATGAGAATTTTTGTAACTTTTGTAACCTCTTCATTTTCGATATAAGACTAGCATGCAAATAAAAACGGATGATAGTTCATCCAATAATCTCATTGCGTGTATCAGGCATAAGCTGTTAACATAACATAAGCATAAGCTGTTAACCTGATCATTTAGTAAACACAGCAATACTTGTACCAGTTTAACCAGTAGTGATAGCACATAATTGCAGCAATAAGTTAGATATTTGTACTTTTCATGTTAAAGCCACTGTAGCTACTTCTCATAGTTGCATAACCCTTAACATGCCAGGTTAATACTAAAGGCTGGCACATTAATCCTATATCAGAATCCCAACAGTAGATTTTCTGATCACTATTGTCAAACTATAAGGCTGGATTCACATATGTGTGAATTGGATGCGTTTTTTTACCGCATCCAATTTGCATTACATGAGAGTGTGACCGGCTCTCAATGGAGCCAGTTCACACATGTCCGGGGGGCAGCCGCGGTGCGGTTTCCAAAAGGGCCCTGTGCATTTTTGGGTCCAGTTCAGGTGTGAATTCAGGCAAAAATTCGGACCTGAATCACACCATAACCGTTGAACAGAAACACACTGGACACCAGGCTGGAAACCGCGGCCGCAAATATGTGATCCTGGCCTAAAACAAGTTTAGGAAAAGCTTCAAGTGGTTCTAAAGATATATGGCTTTTTACCTTAATGCATTTGTGTTGTCATTAAGGTAAAAAACAAAAACATAAAAAGGTACGGCGCTACTAATCATCAAACAAAACAATGTGAGTGATGGTACAATTCAAATAATTGTGAAAACATTAAAAACATGTGAACTAAAATATAAGTCCTTCACAGATTCTCCAATCACTGTGCCTTGTAAATAATGGTGACTTCTTATCCTGTCAAAGTGCTCCACCACAGTGTGAATAAAGTACACACTCACCAACTGCATGTGACTATTAGAGGCCTCAAACGTTTTTCATAATACTCCAATACAGTTTATCAAAACGCTCTTCCTATGGCCCCCAGATGCAAAAATTATGGATCCAACACAATCAGACACTCCAAGTATAGCTCTCTCACTCGACAAGGTGAACCAACCCCAAAGAGAATAATTGATAACACAGGGTAGTACTTTATTAAAAGTGGGTAAGTAGGTAAACATATTGCACTTACATGACAGGGTGCTTTAAGTAAGCATCAACAGACAGCCTCCATGATAAACTTACCCGCCACTCGTATGGAGCTGGCATGCGTTCCAAAACCCAGACGTTCCAACACACTATTCCCAATGCACAGGTTCCTGTAAAAGTGTCTGTCTATAAAAGTGGGTGCTAAAGCGTCTACCGGCTGGAACCGTGAACAATCACAACGAGAGATGTCACCAGCACACCATGGGTCTCCAAAATTGGGTCCAAACCTTTATTTAGCGATCACATCGTTACAGCGAACAGCAACATTTTGGAACCACCCAAAACCCTTCATCAGGCATGTGACATGCCTAAAAAAGGGGTCCTGCGTGGTTCCTAAATGTTGTTGTTTGCTGTAACGATGTGATCGCTGAATAAAGCTTTGGACCCAATTTTGAAAACCCCAGAAGTGACGCGAATTCCCCCACCAGAAGTGACATCAGCAATGGCGACAGCATGGCCTTGATGCACTTCGCAGGATGTGCGTCTCCAAGAAGCTTCCTGATGACGCACATCTTGTGAACTACATTGAGGCTGCTCTGTCGCCATTACTAACGTCACTTTCCGATGGAGGAATTCTCGTCACTTCCGAGTTTTGGACCGCACGACGGTTGTACTTTTTTATGTTTTTGTCTGTTATAAGTGGTACTGAGGAGGGAATAAGGAGCAGGCCCAAGCCACATTGTGCTATACCACAGAGCAGGCAAGTATATCATGTTTATTATTTTAATAAGAAAAATACATACTTTTACAATCACTTTAATTCAGAAAACTACTATATATTTATTTTAGTCAATGCATTTTCTGCTACACAAACAAAATTTTTACTGTCAAGAAAACACTCTTTTACAGTTTACAAGACTTGTTTTTAGGGAAATTCTGCTCAAATTGTTAAAGCTGAATGCCAAGCAAATAGATAATTACATAACTGAAGTACATATATAAAAGCTGGTTTACCTTCCAAAGGTTTATATTTCTGTCAATTTAATATTATAGTTTACACAACACTCTTCTCAGCCGCCTCAAGGAAGTGGCAGGAGTTACAGATGGAGATCTGCCATGGTTCGCTTCCTTCTTAGGAACTATATATTTATTTTAGTCAATGCATTTTCTGCTACACAAACAAAATTTTTACTGTCAAGAAAACACTCTTTTACAGTTTACAAGACTTGTTTTTAGGGAAATTCTGCTCAAATTGTTAAAGCTGAATGCCAAGCAAATAGATAATTACATAACTGAAGTACATATATAAAAGCTGGTTTACCTTCCAAAGGTTTATATTTCTGTCAATTTAATATTATAGTTTACACAACACTCTTCTCAGCCGCCTCAAGGAAGTGGCAGGAGTTACAGATGGAGATCTGCCATGGTTCGCTTCCTTCTTAGGAAACCGGTCGCAGACAGTGAAACTAGGAGCCTTCACTTCGGAAACCCTGGCAATTTCTTATGGGGCAATTTCTTATGGAGTCCCTCAAGGATCACCATTGTCACCAGTACTCTTCAACATTTACATCCGGCCACTCTTCAAAATTATTAGCAAATCAGATCTATGCTTCCACTCATACGCGGACGACACTCAACTGTACTTCCGTATCACCGGACAAAAAGACCAATACCAGGAACTAGGCTGCTCCTCAACGCAAACCGAAGTAAAAAAACGAAGACCCCATGGACACCACCAACCATCCTTGGACAGACCATCCTCCCAAGCACCAAAGCCAAAAGCCTCTGAGTCATCTTTGATTCAGAGATTACCATGGAGGCACAAATAGGATCAGTAATCAGCAGATCCCATCATCTCCTCCGCATGCTTCGCAGACTTATCCTATTCATCCCGGAAAAGGAGAAAGCAGTAGTAGTGGGAACTATCATCAATTTGCGACTCGACTACGCAAACTCCCTCTACATAGGATTACCGGATTACCAGATTGCACGCCTACAAGTCGTTCAACACACAGCAGCAAGACTAGTCACCGGAAAGAAACCCTGGGAATTCATCTCCCCATCCCGAAGGACCCTCCATTGGCTCATGGTAAAAGAGAGGATCATATTCAAGACCCTCTGCCTCACCCACAAATGTACACAAGGAAACGCTCCTCAATACCTTTGTGAGAAAATAAAAAAATACATACTAAATCGCAGCCTTCGATCGACAAACCAAAACCGCCTTCTCATCCCCAAAGCCCGCTACAAATCGAAGGGAGAATGAAGATTCGCAGTACAGGGACCTCGGCTATGGAATGCTCTACCAAACAACATCCGCTTGGAAGAAAACCATCAGGCCTTCAGGAAAAAACTCAAGACCCACCTCTTCTAATATAGCAGGACAACAAGGGAAGACAAGCGCCTTGAGCCGATCAGTTCGCATTTGCAGCGCTATACAAATCATTCATTCATTCATTTCATTCACACAGCCCCACAAGAGTTCTCTACAAAGACATAATTAGGAAAGGATGTGATTTTAATATTTAGTTAGATGATCAAACACAAGGAAGTTTTCCCAGAAGCTCATTCGTTTTGGTAATATAGCTCTCCAACAAAACAGGCCTCTTTCAATGGTACCTGGAAGTAACTTAAAGTGGTGTTGCCACCAAAAAAAAAAAAAAAGTGCTTACAAATCATAAAAAAAATTAAAAAAAATAATTGGAAAAAAAAAATGTTTTACTCACCTCTAAATGCCTGTTGCTAGGGGGTCCCTCGTAGTCTGCCACCTTCAGTGCCCGGGCACTGACATCACTTCACCTCGGCACCGCACAGTCATCTGGGACCTGTCACGTGTCCCAGATGACTGAGCGTCGTATCACATCGGTGATCACCCGACGATGAAGCCACAGCCGGGTGCCCACAATAAGAATGCTGGCGCCACAAGCGGAGCAGGGAACGAGGGGGGGCTTCGTTCCCCCGCATCGTTTGACCCTGGGGCAGGTAAGTGTCCAAGTATTAAAAGTCAGCAGCTGCAGTATTTGTAGCTGCTGACTTTTAAAAAACATTTTTTAGGGGGCACTCCTCTTTAAAGTAGAGAACTGTAGGCAAAACTTTTTTTTTTTTTCATTTTGGATAGAATAAGAGAGGGTTATAACTGATTTTCTTCTGCTATCTGTGTGCCTATTGCAGACCTTTACCTTCACTTCCTGTCCCATAGCTGAAATAGGAAATGAGAGGAAATCCCTGCAAATTAAGAGAATGACTTGGGGCCCCCCAGGTGACAAGAACTAGTGTTCCCATTGGAAGATTTCCGCTCTATTACTTTTTTGGGAACATTTGGGGATTTTCTTTTACTTTCACTTTTAATGATAATGGTAAACTGGACAAATAGAGAGGATGAATCTCCCCACACAGTAATGCCGCGTACACACGTCCGGACATTCGAGCAGAATAGGTCCGACTGAATCATTCCGTCAGATATTCCGATTGTGTGTGGGATAATCCGATCGTTTTTGTAAAAAAAAAGTCAGACGGACCTAAAAATAGAACATGTTTCAAATATTTCCGATGGACTCAATTCCTATCGGGAAAACCGTTCATTTTGTATGCTGGTCCGACTGACCGAATACGACGCAAGGGCAGCTATTGGCTACTGGCTATTGAACTTCCTTTTCTAGTCCCGTCGTACGTCATCACGTTCCAAACGAACGGACTTTCAAACTGATTTTGGTCTGTTCGTGTGTGGGGAAGTCCCTTCATTCGGAAATCCGTCAGAACTCCGTCGGGAAGACCGTCGGACCTATTCTGCCGGAAAGTCCGGCCGTGTGTTCACGGCAATAGCAGTAAAAAGTGACAATCTCCACACTATCCAAAACTAACAAAAATGTTTTGCCATTAGTTATACTTTAAAGTGTAAGTTCAACTTTCAATGTTTAAAACGTGAACTAACACTACACCCTGCCCACCCGCTGGTCCCTGTTGCACTTACCACTGTGAATAATTTGTTTTCGCTGCCAACTTAGCCAGTGCAAGTGCCCAGGGATTTGAAACCCGCAATCTTCTTTAGAGATGGATAAGAACAATTCTGATTGGTCACTTGCTGGCACATGACCACTTTGACTAATCAGAGTCGCTTTGATCTGTCCTGGTGTCCCTTAGGAAAGAAGGGGGAAAAGATCACCAACAGTACGGCCTGTTAAAAGGCCAGGAAGCATCACAAATGTCTCCCCTGGGAGTTGAGGTAGAAATGACCCCACAAGACAGAGCGCACCCACAACTCCCCACCAGAACAAGGAAGCTCATGTCGTTGTGGCTGATATTGTCTAATAGTGATTCCAAGGTGTCTGTGAAGAATATATATAACTGAAATAAGTACATGGTCAAATATGATTATAGATAGAAAGTGAATAGTACCAACCACTTGGAGACAAATGTGCACAGGGAAAAATAGGTGTGTAGTAGCCATAGAGTAGAAGCATAGCTAAGTGCCAGGGAATTAGAAAGATTGAAGGAAATGCAAGTGCATAAAGCCTCCCAGAAAAACAGGGAGAGAATTAGTGATGTAGTGACAGCTAGATTGTGGCACCACAGAGTGTGGGAAGTGTACCTGTGTAGTTCCAATGAAAAGCGTGAAAGGCTATGACAACCCATAGACATCAACCACGGACAGCGGAGACAAACAATGCAGGCAGGATATTTGTAGGCAGCTGATGCGCAGGGAGGTCCACCCACCAGCGTCACGCTGGCATGGCACAAAAATAAAGGGAATAAAGTGAAAATAAAGGAAAGAAAGTTTAAAAAAAAAGAAAACGAATGCAGCCATTACATCTAAGAATTGGTTATTCAATGGGCTCATACACACCATGGCGTTTTTGAGCTGTAACAGGCATGGTCGTTTTTAAGCTCCAAAAAAAAAAAAACAAGGACCAGCGCCTTCAGAGGCTCCAGTGCTAGAGCTGTTTTGACGCTGACGCCAAAAAAAGGCTCAAAAACGCTCAGAAAACGTGCATTAACACTATACCGACGTTTTTTAGCGTCAGCGTTTTTAAGCTGTAAAAATGTTTATGTGGGTAATTTGAGAGTGGAAAATAGCAGAGGGATGTTTTTCTTTTTAAAAACGCGCCTTAGCGCTAATGCTTAAAAACTACGTTAAACGCGCATTGACGCCAAATCAAAACGCTAATAAAATCGCGTTTTTAACACTGCTTTTTTTTCCAGGTGTTGTTACTAGCTTTACAGCCCGTTTTTTAAAACGTCCGTGTGTATGAGGCCTTATACTTTTTTTCTGCTCCTAGAAGCTAAATGGTGTTATCCTATGTTTCCATGCACACTACTTAAGGCTATTAATGTGTCTGTTTATGTGTCTTTATTTTTTATTTTTATTTTTGTATGAGCTATTGTAATTTGTCTTTTTTATGGCTTTGCTGAAGTTTTAGGCCTATGTATGGAACGGTGTATTTGATTAGGGGCATACAATGTAAGAATTCAGGGATTTTTTTTTCCATGCCAAGGAAGACCAGGTTCTGTGTACAGCTAGCCATAGTCATGAATGGCTGTGTGCCACTGTACTTGGGTACCTAGCTGCAGCACCTGGGCATCCCTGGATAAGGAAAAAAGTCTGAATTTTACGTTGTACATCCCTAATGCGTCTGTGTGCATGAGCCCATAAAAGATCCTGAGATTAAAAAGTTAGAATTAAAATGAGTTAGTAAACGGTCACCTTGTAAAACAACCTATTCAGTTTATTATGAAAAGCAAAACTTTTGTGTATAGCTATAAAAAAAAAATCAAAAAACATTATAAATACCCTTTTTTTTTTTTTTTTTTTAAGTGATCACATACTGCCTGTTCTAAGCTCCAAAAGAGCTGTGGGGGGGGGGGGGGGGCAGCACCACACTGATTTGCAGATTGAATGGCTGTGCGGGGGTAGGGGGACTGTTAGGACAAGTCTGATTATTGAAGGAGAGCAGGCTGAGTTACAGAAATTACCACACTGTGCTCTCATGCTTAGTGTGGTCAGTTTTTAACAGGACAGCAGAGGGACTGGCAGGAACAGCCGGGATTTCACACAAAGGAAGCAATACAAATAGAACAGGAGACTTTTTCTTACAGGTACAGCAGGCTCATATCAGGAATATGAAATGCTGTTGTAATAAACACTTTAACACCCAGTTTCTACTTGCCATCGAGGCAACTGACTTTCTCTTGCTCCAGTGCTATCCTGGAAAAATCTTGCAACTAGGATACATGCTTTGGTTATAACTGCCTACTAGGGAATTTCCCCTAACTTTAGAGAGATGTGCTTTCACTTTCTTTGTTTGTAGACAAAACAAAGACAGACAAAAAAAAAAAATACAGGAGCTACCCTTTATTTGTGCATGAGAAGTGTTAATTACTGAATGGAATACATTGTTTCAGTGGATAATTTTGTTATCCCAAACTTTTCGCTAAGTGCCGGTTCACACAGGTTCACAAGTCGCCCGACTCTGAACCCACCCCATACCACAGTCATGGAGTCAGGCCGGCTTCTGTCAAAGGGGCATGACTGAAAAAGGTCTGCCGATCGGCTCCTGATCAGGGCTTTCAGCCAATGGCTGAGAGCCCTGATCAGAGGGTTTTGGCAGGGAGGCTGTCCCTCTGTCAGAATATAATAGAACAGAAGGGGAGATCACTGTACAAACATCGGATTGTTAGTGCAGCTGTGAGGTTTTTTTTTTTTTCGTTCAGCCCTGCTGGGTTGAACGAACAAAAAAAAAAAACTACTAGCGTATACTAGGCTTTACAGTAAGAAGGATATTAAAGTGGTGTTTCCACCAAAAAAAAAAAATAGCTTAAAATTCATAAAAAAATTAAAAATAAAATAATTGGAAATTTTTTTTACTCACCTCTAAATGCCTGTTGCTAGGGGGTCCCTCGTAGTCTGCCTCCTTCTGTGCCTGGGCACTGACATCACTTCCCCTCGGTGCAGTCAGTCATCTCGGACACGTGACAGGTCGCAGATGACTGCGTGGGGTATCACGGCACGCGGCGCCGCTCGCGCATGTGCAGTTGGTGCCCGGCTGTGAAGCCACAGCCGAGTGCCCACAGTAAGAATGCCGGCGCCGCCGGGGGAAGGGGGGGCTTTGATCCCCCACATCGCTGGACATTGGTATCTGCTGATTTTTACATTTTTTTTTAGGGGGCACCCCACTTTAATTCTGTTTAACCACTTTCCGACAAGTAATTTGTTTTTGTTTTTTAATTTTGTGTGATATTTAAAAAAAGTAAAACATATTGTTGTTTTTTTCCAAATTGTCGCTCTTTTTTTGTTTATAGCACAAAAAAATTAAAAATCAAAGAGGTGATCAAATACCAACAAAAGAAAGCTCTATTTGTGGGAAAAAAGGATGTCAAATTTGTTTGGGTACAGCGCTGCACGACCGCGCAATTGTCAGTTATAGCGACGCAGTGCCGTATCACAAAAAATGGCCTGGTCAGGAAGCAGGTAAATCCTTCCGGTCCTTAAGTGGTTAAAAAAGTCAGTAACTACAAATATTATAGCTACCAACTTTTAATAAGAAGACACTTACCTGTCCAAGAAATCAGTGCTGTCCTCACCCAGGCCGGTGCTTGGCCAGTTGTTGGGTCCCTGGCACCACCATGTTTACTGTGAGAAGGCAGTCGTGACTCCTTTGTGGCTTCACAGCCGGCTTTCTGCTGCAAGTCACACTAAGCTTTGTGAATGGGCCCGCAGCCTCCTGGGACCTGTGACATGTCCCAGGACGTTGCAGGCAGGCAGGGAGCTGGGGTTTTTAAACTAAGTACCTGCTGCTTAAAAAAAAACAAAGAAAAACTCCAAAAGTGGGGGGAAGAAGAGATAAAGCGGAACTTCCCTTTTCAGGTGAAGTTCCCCTTTAACCACTTCAGGCTCTGTTGTTTCGGGGGGGGGGGGCATCCATGGAGGTCCTCCCAGAACAACAACGCATCAGATTGTGGTAAGGGGCCACAGCGGCCCTTTACCATGTGATCAACTGTGTCCAATCCCAGTTGATCACATGTAAACACACTTGCCAGTTATCAGCATTCCTTTCTACATGCGCTATCACAGCGTGAGGAGAGGAGAACAGGTAACCGCCAAGTGTGACATGGGACATGCACACAGATAATAGTGCAACACATGGTAAGGCACCAATGTGACTTGTCTTATGCTGCCTCAGGAAAATTGCTGCATGTTTGTGTTTTTGACAGTTTTTGGACACTGGCAGCACATGCAAATTGAAGTTCTATGTACAGTCAAACAACAGTGAATTAATAACTCCCTGCCATTAAATTAAAAAAGGAGAAGCTACCACTTTGCAAAGTGAATGTTAACTGAGCTTAGGAAAAGCATGACGCATATTAACATAGTTACATAGTTAGTCAGGTTGAAAAAAGACACAAGTCCATCTACTGTAGTTCAACCAATAAAAGGGGGGAAAAAAAATTAAAATCATACAATCCCATACTTCCCAACATTTTGAGATTGGAATGAGGGACACCTACGAGCAAAAGTATGTAGGCATAGAACGCGACCCCTGCCACACCCCCTTAACCACTTGCCTACCAGGCACGAACACCCCCTTCCTGACCAAGCCATTTTTCAGCTTTCAGCGGTGTCGCATTTTGAATGACAATTGCGCGATCATGCAACGCTGTACCCAAATAAACTTTTTATCATTTTTTCCCCACAAATAGAGCTTTATTTTGGTGGCATTTGATCACCTCTGCGGTTTTTATTTCTTGCGCTATAAACAAATTAAGAGGGACATGTTTGAAAAAACGCAATATTTTTTACTTTTTATTATAATAAATATCCAAATTTTTTTTATTTTTTAAGTAAATTTTTTCCTCAGTTTAGGCCAATACGTATTCTTCTACATATTTTTGGTAAAAAAAAAAATCGCAATAAGCGTCTATTGATTGGTTTGCGCAAAAGTTATAGCGTCTACAAAATAGGGGATAGATTTATAGCATTTTTATTATTATTTTTTTTTACTAGTAATGGCGGCGATCTGCGATTTTTATCGTGACTGCGACATTGCGGCGGACATATCGGACACTTTTGACACATTTTTGGGACCATTCACATTTATACAGCGATCCGTGCTATAAAAATGTATTGATTACTGTATAAATGTGACTGGCAGGGAAGGAGTTAACACTAGGGGGCGCTGCAGGGGTTAATATGTTCCCTATCATAGTGATTATAACTGTGGGGGGAGGGGACTGACTGGGGGAGGAGACCGATCGGTGTCCCTATGTACAAGGGACACACCATCGGTCTCCTCTCCTGTGACAGGACGTGAATCTGTGTGTTTACACACACAGATCCACGTCCTGCTCGATTACCGGGCAATCGCGGGTGCCTGGCGGTCATCGCGACCGCCGGGCACGCGCGTCGGGGCCCCAGCTACGCGGCGGGCCTAGTGGCCAAAAAGCGAGTACCGTCATATGACGGCGGCCCGCCACAGTAGCTGCACCGTCCCGCCATCATTTGACAGTGGGCGGTCAGCTACTGGTTAAAGGAGAATTAAACAAAAAAAAAGGTCAGTTAAATCTACAAGGGCTTTTTTTTTACGACTACTTTTCCTTTATATTGGCTTTTAAAATTAAAAAATGCAGCGATTTAGAAATTTGATGAAAGGTTTCGCACTGGGAAACACTTTTTGAAAGATAAAAAGTGCAATTTATATACAAATGAGGAGGAACGAGGGACAGAGAGACCTTGTTCCCACTCAGGGCTAGTCCCTCAAAATCAGAAATTAAGCCAATTAAGCAGAGACCAGCTATAGTTGATCTATGTATGGGCTAGCTGGTAGTACACAAGTCACCCTATTAATCGACTTGAGTACAACCAGTCTGTCAGGTTTTTCCCAAAACAGTCAGTGCTGCCAGCTATAGTTAGCAACACTGATCATTGTATTGTGTGGGTTGGGAAGGCTCCCCACTGGCAGAACACAATAACACTGCAGGAGTGATTCCCCCATCCACAGATCAGCAGGTGAGAGGGTTTGTGGGAAGAGAGGTCTGTCAGCAGGGGGGTGTGTGAGGTGGTCATGGAGGGATATCAATCAGCAGGTGGGGGGAGTAACTGGGAGTGATATCTTTTGAAGTAGGGTCTGTCATCTGCCGGTTGGGAAATGGTCACATGTGATATAAGTTGAAGGGAAGTGGCTAACATAGAAAGTGGCGGGGGAGTGACCTGGTTGGTGGTGAGCTTGAAATGGATGATGTGTTTCAAGTTTCTTTCACATTTGCAGTAATCCTTACTGCCCTTTGAAAAGTGATCTGTGGTGTATTGCTTTTCAACGAGTGGTATGACAGGCGTTCATGAGGTGCTACTGCCACCTCCTTTTTTTTTTATACATTGCTGAATGGCTGTTTTACATTGTTGAACTATACTGCTACTGCGAGCGAGTTTGACAGGTGGTGCTGCCTGTCAAACTCTGCAGAATCCAAGTTGTCCATTGAGCTCAGTGCCTCTGACAAGAAGTGAGGAGAGACACTGTGAGCTCATCCTCTCAGTCTGCTGCAAACAGAGTGTTCCAGCTTGTATTTAAACTGGCCGCTCCATATGTAGCTTCTGACAGGCTGCGCAAGGAGCCCCATATCTCCAGGACCATAGGTGATAGGAGCCCCAAATTTTGACCAGCTACCTACCCCATATTTGGGCTCTATGTGGCCCCTGGTCACCGAGCCACGACCCTCGAAGTACATCTTTTTTGTTTTGTTTTGTTTTTTGTGATTTTTTTTCTTTTTTTTTAAATGGGCCTATCTTAAGGTAAGGGGCCTGGAGCTGCAACTCCAATAGCCCCTATGTAAATCTTGATAACACCAGCACAAAAGTGCTGGTATACTTGACTATGAATTTTACTGAGTCAAGGCTATAAGAGTATTTTACAGAGAATACTGGAAATCAGAGTTCCGTAGTATCACTCGCCAGTGTTACTAGAATCAGATTACTTGCATTATTTGCTTCTGAAATTCGCTGGAGGGGAAGAGCTGATATATTATATAACATATTCATCAAAGCAGCGGGACTGGAGCGCAGGAATTTACACTTCAGAATTGAAAAGAACTGCGGAGGCAGGAGCACTGAGATTACATTCATTGAGGTAACTGAGTGGGACACGGAGGCACAGCGGTCTTGTATATTAACCCCTTCAAGGGTATGAGTGTAAGGGTTAAATACCCTAATATTGTGCACTAATATTGGGTGGTAGTCATATACGGCACTAATCACTGGAGCTGTTAAACAAAAAAGAAAAAGTACCTAGCAACCACATGCTATGAGATCTGAAGCATGGAGTCTGAAATACCTAGAATGTCAAGTGTAATAATGCTCAGTTCTCAATACTTAAGTACTTGAGTACTTGTAATCCGGATATCTAGGCACCATATATGTGCTTACTCACAGTATAATCACACAGTCTTTGCCTACCAGCATCTAATATCGCCTTGTTCATACAAGGATATCGCTCAATGCCCAAGTCAGTCCTTTAACCCCCATTGGGGGACACCGCTATTGGTGCCTCTCACGGTATACCGGAGGGTCTTCCTCCTTGTCTCCCCTGTTCTCGTGGGATTTCCCGAAGTATCGTGATATGCACTCCACCTTTCGGATGCTCGGGATCGCTTGGGCTTATCCAGGAGCGTGCCTCTCCCGTCACTCCAGCCAGGTCGAGCCGCCAATCAGTGATCACCACTCTCCCCATCAGCGCTCAGTGGCTCCGACCGCCTCAATAGCCTCCACACGCCACCACGCATGGGGGGAAGATAGGAGGGAGCCCACACATGACCTCTCCCTCTCTCTCCACAATCCTCCACATCTCACATCCGGTCACGCCCCACCTGGGCTGTGGTGTGGACATTCCTACACGGACTTAAGCGGATGATTTTTATGTTACCTTCTTCCCGCCGAGTGTACGCAGATATGTGGCCTCGGCTTTCGGGGGTTATACCGGAATGATGCCCGCAGCTGCGGGCATCATCCCAGTACCGTTTTTTTAGAGCGAGCAATCGGCTTTCCAGAGATAACAGCCGATGCAGCTAAAAGCCGCTCAACTGTTATCTCGGAGGAGCAGGACTGTTATCTCGCCTCCCACCGCTGACCGGGCCTCCCATCTCACCGGGAGACCCGATCGGCGATCCGGCACTTCCCGCGTCTAGCCACAGACTGGAACGAAGCCGGAAACGGCTTGTTCCAGTCTCCTGAATGTAAACACGAAAGCGACATCACAACGTCACTTCCGGTTTACTCGGCTGCCAATGGCACCGGATTTAAAAAAATATACAGTATTCAGAATTGCTGTTTTCTGCGATCTGAATATTTTGAAGTGCAAATACCCCCGATCCCTCCATAAAGACTACCTGTCACCACCTATTACTGTCACAATGGATGTTTACATTACTTGTGACAGCAATAAAAGTGATCAAATTATTATTATTTTTTTTAAACACAATTTAATAATATAAAAATAAATAAAATAAATAAGAAAAACTTTTTTTAAAGCGCCCCCATCCCCGCAAGCTCGTGCAGCAAACAAAACGCATACGGAAGTTGCGCCCGCATGTAAATGGTGTTCAAATCACACATGTGAGGTGTCGCCGCGATCGCGAGAGCAATAATTCTAGCACTAGACCTCCACTAGACCTCCTCTGTAACCTGGTAACTGTAAAAAAAATGTAAAACGTCGCCTATGGAGATTTTTAGGTACCATAGTTTGTTGCCATTCCGCTAGTGCGTGCAATTATAAAGCGTGACATGTTTGGTATCTATTTACTCGGCATAACATCATCTTTCACATTATACAAAAGAATTGGGCTAACTTTAATATTTAGTTTTTGTAAAATTCATGAAAGTGTCCCTTTTCCCAAAAAGTTGCGTTGAAAACACTGCTGCACAAATACCATGTGACATAAAATATTGCAACAATTGCCATTTTATTCTCTAGATTCTCTGCTAAAAAATATATATATATAATGTTTGGGGGTTCTACGTAATTTTTTTGCAAAAAATACGGATTTTAACTTGTAAACACCAAATGTCAGAAATAGGCTTAGTCATGAAAGGGTTAAAGCTAAGATACAAGCACAGGTTTGTGAGTACTTACCTCTGTTTTATTTAATAAAGACATGTATTATTATTGTTATACAGGATTTATATATGTAGCCAGGGGTTTGCTACTTTAGTCATTATAATTGAACAGTTCGGTGTTGTTTGCAAATGAGTTTGGCTCCCCCTAGTGTCTGCTGGACTCTGTTAGGATTTTTTTCCTTACTCTTTGAGACTAATGTAGCAAAGCATTGTGGGAGATGTAGTCTGGAGGAGGAAATTACTCTGTTAGCTGGATCAACCCTGGACTACAGGACAGGCAATGCAAAGCGAGCAGAACTGCCTGCTGGGAGGAGTGATAAAAGGAGAGGCCCGGCCTGTTTTCAGCCTCTCTGGACGCCATTCAACACCTGTCAGCAGGAGGTCTATGTGTGACAAGGAGTGAGAGACTGCTGCCTATACAGCGGAGAGCCAAATCGCCCACCTCTGAGGGATCTTGGAGGACAGCCCTGCTATTCTAGCCAGCGGACGGGCCTGCCCTTCAGAGCAACTGGAAGCCCCCTGCACTTCGGTCCATCAGGAGTTGCAGCATGAGGTGGCGGCGCCATCTTCACCAGATGGAGACACCAGGAGGGGATTCCGGACAGAGCCTCACAGCCTTTGGAGTCTATTGTGGTGAGAGGGCACCTGTCCATTCCAGTATAGATTACCGTATTGCTGAGTGAGTTCTTACTACAGACTGCTGGTGAGACTTGTAGTTCCACGGAGATGAATCTACTTCTTCACAGGCTTCATACAGCTGGACTTTGGGGCCTCGTCTTTCTCCCCTGCACTGTAAGGTCAGTACTGTATTGCACTCACATGTAAAGAGGAATCTACAAGTGGTGATATTTCTTCAGTAAAACAATCATCAGCACACCTTTTGTTCTACATTCATTTCTTTCCCTTTGTCTCTGTGGATTACAAATTACAACAATATACTGCGGTTTACCCATCAGGGTAGCTGAAGACATCTGGAGTTTAAAGAACTTTCACCATCTTCTTCTTTTACTAAGCATTGCTGCTCTACTCACAAGTTGATCTCTGAATTATAGCCTAGGGGGAGCCATTTGTGTATATGCTTAATTTCACACTGTGGTACTGAATGTAAAGATTATATACTGCATTTTGGTCTGTGTGTGTGAGGCCTCAGTGGGAAGGTATTTAATATATGTCTTGAAGATGTCTTATCCTTCTGTGCACCTGTTCACATATACCCCTTCAGGTGACTATAAGGTGAAGTTTTAGGATGGGGGGAGCAAGACCCCGCCCCTCCACGTTTGCCCCCACTTCTCATAAGCCCCACCCCTTATAGAATCCACATCATATATCAGGCTGCACATTATACACAGGGCTCTGCACATCATATACCAGGCTGCACAATATACACCGGGCTCTGCACATCATATACCAGGCTGCACATTATACACCGGGCTTTGCACATCATATACCAGGCTGCACATTATACACAGAGCTCTGCACATCATATACCAGGCTGAACATTATACACAGGGCTCTGCACATCATATACCAGGCTGCACATTATACACAGAGCTCTGCACATCATATACCAGGCTGCACATTATACACCAGGCTCTGCACATCATATACCAGGCTGCACATTATACACAGGGCTCTGCACATCATATACTAGGCTGCACATTATACACAGGGCTCTGCACATCATATACCAGGCTGCACATTATACACAGGGCTCTGCACATCATATACTAGGCTGCACATTATACACAGGGCTCTGAACATCATATACCAGGCTGCACATTATACACAGGGCTATGAACATCATATGCCAGGCTGCACAATATACACCAGGCTCTGCACATCATATACCAGGCTGCACATTATACACCGGGCTTTGCACATCATATACCAGGCTGCACATTATACACAGAGCTCTGCACATCATATACCAGGCTGCAAATTATACACAGGGCTCTGCACATCATATACCAGGCTGCAAATTATACACAGGGCTCTGCACATCATATACCAGGCTGCACATTATACACAGAGCTCTGCACATCATATACCAGGCTGCACATTATACACAGGGCACTGCATATCATATACCAGGCTGCACATTATACACAGGGCTCTGCACATCATATACCAGGCTGCACATTATATACCGGGCTCTGCACATCATATACCAGGCTGAACATTATACACCGGGCTCTACTAAAGCAACCTGTTAATTTGCACATATCTGCATTCTGCAACATGTAAATCATACATATCTGCATTCGCTATCGACCGCGCCACAGAGTGGGTTTATTTGGGGCAAATGAAGCACCTCGTCTGCAATCTTGTGATTGCATAGACATGGCGCTTCCAATATTGCACTGCGCCCGGTAAATTATTAAAGGGACATGTTTAAATACATTTTTTTTGACTGCCTGGGGGCAGTCTATGCTTCAATCTCCACATGTCTTACACCAAAAAGAAAAAATCATATGGTCAGCTGTATTCAATTTAGCAGAGATACACGTGGCAGCTGTATAACTTAAAAAATGTTGTCTTTGATAAAAATTTGCTTTAAAATTAATAATAGATGTGTCGGATTTCATTTGTCCACGTCATGTATGGTGCAGGTGTTGCATGCACGCGCCCGCTGCACTGCGGGGGTGCCGATGCTCGTGGCCGACGGTCGCGATGACCGCCAGCCACAAGCGATCGCAAGCATGGGGGACAGAGCACGGAAGTGTGTGTGTAAACACACAAATCCCTCTTCTGTTCTGAGAGAAGTGACAGATCGTGTGTTCCTATTAGCTAGGAACCTTCTCTAGTCAGTCCTCTCCCCCTTCAGTTAGAATCACCTCCCAGGGAACACAGTTAACCCCTTGATCCCCCCTAGTGTTAACCCCTTCCCTGCCAGTGACATTTTTACAGTAATCAGTGCATTTTTATAGCACTGATCGCTGTAAAAATGCCAATGGTCCCAAAATGGTGTCAAAAATGTTCGTTGTTTCCACCATAATGTCGCAGCCGGATAAAAATCAGAGATCGCCACCATTACTAGTAAAAAAAAAAATAATAAAAATGCCACAATTCTATCCCCTATTGTGTAGACACTATAACTTTTGCGCAAACCAATCAATATACGCTTATTGCAATTTTTTTACCAAAAATATGTAGAAGAATACATATCGGTCTAAACTGAGAAAAAATTAGCTTTTTTAAAAAAAAACTGGGATATTTATTATAGCAAAAAGTACAAAATATTGTGTTTTTTTCAAAATTGTCGCTCTTTTTTTGATTATAGCGCAATTGTCAGTTAAAGAGACGCAGTGCCGAATCGCATTGGTCATTCAGAAGTCAAATCTTCCAGGGCTGAAGTGGTTAAGATTGATATAAATGGTTTATTATACCCTGTACAAAACTGCAGGATAACCGCACAGTATAAATTAGTAAAATAATTAAAAGGTCTTTTGTAATTTATTACTGTAGATTTGACAACTGTTCAGCCTCAGCTGAGTACTATAAACAGTTAATCTACAGAACTAGGTTTAGGAGTGGTTTGACATTGTCACTTTAAAACAAAAAAAATAATGCAAGGGGAATTCTAGGGCAGCCGTGGGTGTGGTGTTAAGGTTCTGTGTTTCCAGCTACACACAGCAGACTCCACGCCTGTTCTGCCTGGGTAAGAGCGTGTTCCTTTTTCTCTATTGTAATAATTGCATTAAATATTCTCTGTATTCAACATTTGCCATAAAAGTTAGGCAGTGAAATGCAGGTGCTGGTTAGAACTTTTCTACAAATGCAATGACAAATGTGTGATGACGTCTACTTTAATAAGGAGAGGGACCTCATTCACTAATATATTGATACAGCTCAAAAAGTGGGAGATATGCAGTATTAGCGGAAGAGCTGTGAGACGTGCATTTGACATCGCCAAGGTAAGGTTTTATAGATCTCTTTGTTTTATAGTTTAAAGTGGAAGAAAAGGCTACCCAATGGGATTGCATCCATCTGTGCTGTCGAGAAGTGAGAATGGTGTTAGAATTATTAGAGTACGGAATGGTGAATGCAAGAGGAATTAATCTATGAATTGTAAACAAACTTTATACTTCCTAGATGAAGTTCTTCTGTGTTTAATACATATGCGTTTTCTGACACAGTTATGCCGCGTACACACGATCGGAAATAGAGCCAGCAAAAGACCGATGAGAGCTTTTCATCGGAAAATGTAGGCTCCATCGGAATTTTGCTGCCCGAATTCCCGCCAGCAAAAATTTAAGACCATGTTCTCAATTTTTCCGACGGAAAAGGTTTCCATCGGAAATTCCGATCGTCTGTAGCAATTCGGACACGCAAAATTACTACACACGCTCAGAAACAATTTGACGCATGCTTGGAAGCATTAAACGTAATTTTTTCTCGGTTCGTCGTAGTGTTGTACGTCACCGCGTTCTTGGCGGTCGGAATTTGGTGTGACCGTGTGTAGGCAAGACAGTTTGAGCGGAATTCCGTTGGGAAAACCATCAGAGCTTTTTCCAACGAGAATTCCAATCGTGGGTATGCGGCATTAGAGTATCTAATCTGCCCCTAGATGCACAGGTTTCTATTTTTTTTCAAAGGCAGCTAAACTGAATGTACCCAACCACACGTTTGCCATTTAAATACTATTTAAAATCTTTGCTTGCATTTATAGGCATTTGAAATGTCCTATAAATGCTTATTATCTCATAAAAAACGCATGTTGGTATCAAAAGGGTTGCATGATCAACATATGTTTGGTATTTGGAGGCTTGGACATAACAATACTCCACTCCAAGCCGCTTCTCCTCACTGCCACTTTAGGCCGGGTTCAGACTGCTGCGGTGCGGGAGATCGCATATGATTCGCACCGCACTGCAGTTCAAATCATATGCGATCTCTGTGCGATGCAAATTCAGCCATACAGATAGTATGGCTGAATTCGCAACGCATTCGGCCCAAAATCGGACAGGACCCTTTTTTTCGCTCCGCAGCAGAATCGGATCGCATGGTGTTCTCACCATGCGATCCGATTCCTGTCCGAGTTTGCAGATCGCACTGCGATATGCGAGCTGCTATGGGGGTGTCATTAACATTTCATTGACACCCCCAGCAGCTCGCATAGGGCAGTGTGAACTGCCGGCGGGAGACATGCGGTGCGGGAACTCGCAGTGTATTCGCAGCGTTCCCGCACCGCAGCAGTGTGAACCCAGCCTAAATCCAGGTGCCTGGGGTTCAGTGTTGGTCATCTTACTTTAAAAAAGTAATTAGTTAAGTTACAAATTACTTCTCCCAAAAAGTAATTGCGTTAGTAAAACAGTTACTACATTGGAAAAGTAATTAGTTACGCAGCAAAGTAACTGACTTTTTTTAAAATATTCTATACGTGTAACTAAGGGGCGGTTCTAGTATTACTGTAACCAAGGGGCGCATTTATTATTATTGTTATATATCGTGTAACCAAGGGGCTGCTCTATTATTACTTTAACCAAGGGGCAGATCTGTTATAGCGTGTAAGCAAGGGACGGGTCTATTATTATTATTATTATATCGTGTAAGGGGCGGATGGCTACAGAAGAGGGCGAATGTTAAATTAATGGGCAGAGCTCGATATATAACAATAATAATAAATGCGCCCCTTGGTTACAGTAATACTAGACCCGCCCCTTACTTACACGATAGATGCCCCTTGCAGAGTAGCACGAGCATCGGGAGCGTGTGGCATCGCCTCGTACAATAACATGTTAACTGCACCTGCGCGGTGTAGAGTTCACTCAGAGCTCTTTAGGTTCGGCAATTTTTGGAAGCTCCATAGTCCTTCGTACTACGCAAGCCCTGCGTCCTTATCCGGCGGGGGAACTTTTTTGGCAGGACACCGGAATTACACTACTGCCATCTAATGCCCTAGGTATGCCCCTGAGGGGGGGGGGGGGTAATCTGTAGTTCAGTAGGGAGAGCTCTGTGAGGGCTGAAAACATGGCTTGGGCAAGCAGTGCAGCAGAAGCAGCTTTGTTGCCTCACTGCAGGAAATTCACTGGATTTCTAGCAGGATTAACAGGCATTGTTATGTAGTGCAGCATTTTTTAGGAGACAAAACATGTAAAATGTGCGTTTATTGGAGCAATGTGATTTTGATACTATTTTTGCTAATTCCGCACACTTTAGGAGGTTTACCCATAAAAGTTACACACAAGATTTGTACAATTTCACACAAGATTTCACACATTTTCTAATTAGAGTTTATTGGAAAATGTGTAGATCCTGCATGAACTTTGCAAGATATTTATAAATTGAACCTCTAAAGTGATAAGTGCTTAAAGTGTAGGGGCTATTTTTTATATTTTTTTGGTTTTGGTAGGGGAGGGTTTATATTGCACTGTATGTTCCCGCCAGGTAGACTTATGCCGCATACACACGGTTGGAATTTCCGACAGAAAAAGTCAGATGGGAGTTTTCATCGCATATTCCGACCGTGTGTATGCCCCATCGGACTTTTTCTGTCAAATTCAGATGGACTTAGATAGAGAACATGTTCTATATTTTTTCAGACGGAAAAAATTCCTATCGGAAAAAACGCTCGTCTGTATGCTGTATGCAACAAAAACCACGCATGCTCTGAAGCAAGTACGAGAAGGAGGCGCTCAGTCTTGTAAAACTAGCGTTCCTAATGGTAATAGCACATTCCTCACACTGAAAATTCTGTGATCTTTTAATGCAGCGCATTCTTTTGTGCTTTAAAATGCTAGAATAATGAAGTTATTTTGCTGCTAAGATTCACACAAACCTATTTCTTTATTATTTCTCGTGATCTCATGAATAATCTTTTATTTTTTTTTAATAAGCCAGATCTCCATAATAGTGTTTAGAAGAATTTTTTATAGTCATCTTTTTATTTCATCAAGATCTCCTTTTTTTTGGATTATTGAAAAAAAAAAAAAAATTCTAATGATCTCCATGTATAATTAATTTTTTTTGTGTGTGTCAAGTTACCACAATAACATTATCTTGTATTTTTTAACCTCAAGGAGGTTGGTGTCCCTTGTTAATTTGACATTGTCTTTTTGAAATGTACCTGCCTACTCACAAACAAACTATCCTTTTTGTAGAAAAACACATAGGCAAGTATTTTCAGAAAATAAAATATCCAATAGCGCAAATCATCTCTCACCAACCTTCTACTAATGCCCCGCACACACGGTCGGACATTCTGACCACAAAATCCGTCTGATTTTTTCCGTCTGATTTTGGCCGAAACTTGTGTAGCACACACACGGTCGGACAAAGTTGTCGGAACGAGATGACGTACAAAATGTACGACGGCTATGTAGAGGCCAGCAGCCAATAGCTTTAGTCTCCAAATGTCTTCTGAGCATGCATGGCACTTTGTGCGTCGGAATTCTCTACACACGATCGGAAAAAGTCCGATCGGATTTTGTTGTCGGAAAATTTTAGATCCTGCTCTCACGATGGAAAAAGCCCGCTAGAGCCTACACGCGATCAGATTTTCCGACAACATAATCCGATCTGACTTTTTCCATCGGAATATCCGTCTGTGTGTACGGGGCATTACACGAGATAAACACGAGGTTAGCAGAAGGAGCCCAAAGGGTGGCGCAGTGGCTATTGAACTTCCTTTTTATAGCGCAGTTGTATGTGTTGTACGTCACTGCGTTCTTGACGGTCGGAATTTGGTGTGACCGTGTGTATGCAAGACAGCTTGAATTTATTCCGACGGGAAAACCAGTTGTGTGTACAGGGCATTAATTACCCTTTCTATTTATACTTGCGACCATTGTCACTCAGAAAGTGATGGGAGATCCAAGTTTTGGAGTTGTAGAGTATGTAGAATGGGAACATCCTCCAATCGGGACATCGTTCTGTTCCTTTGACAGCCCTTAATATGGGAATTCGGTTAATTTTGGACAGACTTTTTCCTATTTCCAGTTGCATCTCCAGAATGAAAGTGAATGAAAACATCTACAGCAAACAAAGGCAGCAAAAAATAGCCCGAGAGCAGTATATCCTTTCTGTACTCTTTCTAAAAAAAAGTTTTTAACATACAAATAATTATCACTGGTTACTGTGTTTTTTGGGGGGATCCCAGACCAGATGTATTGCTGTATATTAAATGAAGGGAACAAGGAGTAACTTTCCTAACTGCGGTGCAACATTTCTGCTGGGCTTTCTGACTTGTCTCACCACAATTTCATCATTATATGTACTTTCGTTTACTAGAACTTTGTATTCGCCACTTTTTATTTTGGGTGGTTTATAAATAACTGTTTGGAAATGCCAAACTATGGAGAAGTGTGTGTAGTGCAAAGAGTGAGAAATTACTTTAAGAAGAAAACAATTCAAGTGAAAAATGTGTTACAATATTTGAAACTTCCTAATAAATCAGAACTACCGGTACCTTCTTTGTAGCATAATCCTATACGTTTTTTTATTTGGTCTTTAGGAGTACCAGAAAAATTAAATAAAAATGTATTAGAAAACAGAATTTCTAAGACATTTCAATGAAAGCATTAGAAAACCAGCAAATACATTGCTGGTGCCATTTTTCTCTTTAAAAAATGTTTTATTTGACATTTTAAAGGTTACGTGCGTATTAGGAAATCTGCCTTTACACGCACATGAACTTTAATGGCATCCCAGTCTTAGTCCGTAGGGTTCAATATTGAGTTGGCCCACCCTTTGCAGCTATAACAGCTAAAACTCTTCTGGGAAGGCTGATCACTAGGTTTAGGAGTGTGTCTATGGGAATGTTTGACCATTCTTCCAGAAGCGCATTTGTGAGGTCAGGTACTGATATGGACGAGAAGGCCTGGCTCACAGTCACCGCTCTAATTCATCCTACAGGTGTTCTGTCGGGTTGAGGTCAGGATTCCGTGCAGTCCAGTCAGGTTCCTCCACCCCAAACTCACTCATCCATGTCTTTATGGACCTTGCTTCAACTTACAAGCACAGCTTAACCACTTCCCGACCGCCCCCTGTATATTTACGTCGGCAGAATGGCACGTACAGGCAGAATCACGTACCTGTACGTGACATTCTTCCGGCGGTTGGGGGGTCCGATCGGACCCCCCTCCGCCGGCGGGGACGGTCGGGATCGCTTCAGGAGCGATCCGGGACGAGGGGACGGCCAGTGGTTTCTGGCCACCCCCTCGCGATCGCTCCTGGCCAATGAGAAACTTCCCCTTCCTGTCTATTGTATAGACAGGAAGGCGGAAGTGATGTCACGCTCGGTGCGCCGGTCTATGTGACCGGAGACGCCGAGCGGCGAACATGTACAGGTTAGTGCACAACACTACACTGACACCAGTACAGTTAGGCACATATTCCACCCCCCTGTCACCCCCTGATCACCCCCCAGATCACCCCCTCCCCCCCCAGTCACAGTGTCACTAATTGCAGTGATCATTTATTTACTGATCACTGCATTTAGTGTCAGTGTGACTGTAATAACTGTCAGGGCAGTTAGTTTTAGGTCCAAGGTAGCCCCCTACCCCCCCCTAATAAAGGTTTAACCCCTTGATTGCCCCCCAGGTAACCCTTTCACCCCCTTTTGCCAGTGTCACTAAGCGATCGTTTTTCTGATCGCTGTATTAGTGTCACTGCTGTCGCTAGGTAACCATTTTTTTTTTTAGGTAACCGCCATGTTTATATAGGTTCATAAATAGGTTTATAGGTCAGGTACCCCCATATTACAACCTAAATAAAGGTTTTAACCCCCTGATTGCCCCTAGAGTTAACCCTTTCACCAGTGATCACTGTATAACTGTCACTGGTGACGCTGGTTAGCCAGTTAGTTATTTCGTTATTTAGGTTCCCCGTCAGGTTTTTATATAGCGTCAGGTACCCCCATATATTACCTAATAAAGGTTTTAACCCCCTGATTGCCCCTAGTTAACCCTTTCACCCCCTTTTGCCAGTGTCACTAAGCGATCGTTTTTCTGATCGCTGCATTAGTGTCGCTAGGTAACCATTTTTTTTTTTTAGGTAACCGCCATGTTTATATAGGTTCATAAATAGGTTTATAGGTCAGGTACCCCCATATTACAACCTAAATAAAGGTTTTAACCCCCTGATTGCCCCTAGAGTTAACCCTTTCACCAGTGATCACTGTATAACTGTCACTGGTGACGCTGGTTAGCCAGTTAGTTATTTCGTTATTTAGGTTCCCCGTCAGGTTTTTATATAGCGTCAGGTACCCCCATATATTACCTAATAAAGGTTTAACCCCCTGATTGCCCCTAGTTAACCCTTTCACCCCCTTTTGCCAGTGTCACTAAGCGATCGTTTTTCTGATCGCTGCATTAGTGTCGCTAGGTAACCAGTTTTTTTTTTGTATTACTGTTACGGGTGACGCTGGTTAGTTAGCTTGTTTTTTATACTGTCAGGGCACCCGCCATTTATTACCCAATAACGGTTTAACCCCCTGATCGCCCGGCGGGTGATATCAATTAGGTTTTAGGGTCAAATAAGGTCTGCGTCGCCCCAGGTTAGTGCCAGTACCGCAAACACCCACGCGCAAAGCATACACCTCCCTTAGTGGCACAGTATCTGAACAGATCGATATCTGATCTGATCAGATCTATACTAGCGTCCCAGCAGTTTAGGGTTCCAAAAAAAACCGCATTGTTAGCGGGATCAGCCCAGATACCTGCTAGCACCTGCGTTTTCCCCCTCCGCCCAGCCCAGCCCACCCAAGTGCAGTATCGATCGATCACTGTCACTTACAAAACACTAAGCACACATAACTGCAGCGTTCGCAGAGTCAGGCCTGATCCCTGCGATCGCTAACAGTTTTTTTTGTGGTAGCGTTTTGATTCAGTCGCTTCAGTCAGGAGCTTTTTTACCTGTGAATCTCAAAAAAATAAAAAAAAATAAAATAGTTGTCGTTTTATTGTTCTCTCTCTCACTCTATTCTCTCTCTATTGTTGCTCTTTTTTTTACTCCATTCTATTCTGCAATGTTTTATTATGTTTTATCATGTTTTATCATGCTTGCTTTTCAGGTATGTAATTTTGTTTACTGTGTTTTAGTGTTGAGCATTTTTTTGTTTTCAGGTGCGCCATTCAGTTGCAACGCGGATTTATTTATCTTGACAGCAACAGCGTTTGCTCCCACGATACATAAAGCCGCGACTCCAACGCTGTAGGAGGTGATTTCACCACCACAGTTAAAAAAAAGAGCATATATGCCGAAGCATGGGGGCAGCAGGGGGGGGAGGAGCGATTGGCTCCTAATGCCACGTACATACGGTCGAAATTCCGACCGTGTGTACACGGCATAACTTTTGCGGGAGGATGCCCCCATGCATCGGCATATATAAATGGTGCATGTATGCCCATCATTAGAAGTGGGTGGATGAAGGGAGGTATTCTAATGGTGGGCATACCCACCAATCAATCTCTTTTTTTCGTTCAGCCAAGAGGCTGCATGAAAAAAAAAAAGATTACAATATATGTCCAGTATGTTGCTGGACTTTGAATGGTTATACCAGAATGATGCCTGCAGGTTTAGGTATCATCTTGGTATCATTCTTTTCAGCCAGTGATCGGCTTTCATGTAAAAGCAATTCTAGCGGGTAATTAGCCTCTAGACTGCTTTTACAAGCAGTGGGAGGGAATGTCCCCCCTCCCGGATATAAACCGCGCCATTGGGAAATTGGGAAAGCATTTTATCACACCAATCTTGGTGTGGTCAGATGCTTTGAGGGCAGAGGAAAGATCTAGGGTCTAATAGACCCCAATTTTTTCAAAAAAAGAGTACCTGTCACTGCCTATTGCTATCATAGGGGATATTTACATTCCCTGAGATAACAATAAAAATCATAACAAAGAAAAAAAATGGAAGGAACAGTTTAAAAATAAAATAAAAAAGCTAAATAAATAAAAAAAAAAACAAAAAAAAAAAAAAAAGCACCCCTGCCCCCCCTTCTCTTGCGCAAAGGCGTACACAAGCGTTGGTCTGGCGTCATATGTAAACAGCAATTGCACCATGCATGTGAGGTATCACCGCGAAGGTCAGATCGAGGGCAGTAATTTTAGCAGTAGACCTCCTCCGTGAATCTAATGTGGTATCATGTAAAGGCTTTTAAAGGCTTTTAAAAATGTATGTAGTTTGTCGCCACTGCGTGTTTGTGCGCAATTTTAAAGCATGTCGTGTTTGGTATCCATGTACTCGGCCTAAGATCATATTTTTTATTTCATCAAAAATTTGAGCAATATAGTGTGTTTTAGTGCATTAAAATAAAAAAAAGTGTATTTTTTCCACAAAAAATGCGTTTGAAAAATCGCTGCGCAAATACTGTGTGGAAAAAAAAAATGCAACACCCACCATTTTAATCTGTAGGGCCTTTGCTTTAACAATATATATAGTGTTTGGGGGTTCAACGTAATTTTCTTGCAAAAAAAAAAATATGTTTTCATGTAAACAAAAAGTGTCAGAAAGGGCTTTGTCTACAAGTGGTTAGAAGAGTGGGTGACGTGTGACATAGGCTTCTAAATGTTGTGCATAAAATGCCAGGACAGTTCAAACCCCCCCCAAATGACCCCATTTTGGAAAGTAGACACCCCAAGCTATTTGATGAGAGCAATGTTGAGCCCATTAAATATTTTTTTTTTTTGTCCCAAGAGATTGAATAATGAAAAAAAAAAAAATATATATATTTTTTTTACAAAAAGTTGTCACTAAATGATATATTGCTCAAACATGTCATGGGCATATGTGGAAATACACCCCAAAATACATTCTGTTGCTTCTCCTGAGTACGGGGATACCACATGTGTGGGACTTTTTGGGAGCCTAGCTGCGTACGGAACCCCAAAAACCAATCACCGCCTTCAGGCTTTCTAAGGGTGTAATTTTTTTATTTCACTTCTCACTGCCAATCACAGTTTCGGAGGCCATGGAATGCCCAGATGGCATAAAACCCCCCAAAATGACCCCATTTTGGAAAGTAGACACCCCAAGCTATTTGCTGAGAGGTATTGTGAGTATTTTGCAGATGTCGCTTTTTGTCACAAAGTTTTGAAAATTGAAAAAAGAAAAAAAATTTTTTTTTTTCTTTACTTTCTTCATTTTCAAAAACAAATGAGAGCTGTAAAATACTCACCATGCCTCTCAACAAATAGCTTGGGGTGTCTACTTTCCAAAATGGGGTCATTTGGGGGGGTTTTGTGCTATTTTGGCATTTTATGGCCTTCGAAACGGTGATAGGTAGTGAGGAGTGAAATCAAAAATTTGCACCCTTAGAAATCCTGAAGGCGGTGCTTGGGTTTCGGGGCCCCGTATGCGGCTAGGCTCCCAAAAAGTCCCACACATGTGGTATCCCCATACTCAGGAGAAGCAGCAAAATGTATTTTGGGGTGCAATTCCACATATAACTATGGCATGTGTGAGCAATATATCATTTAGTGACAACTTTTTGAAAAAAAAAAAAATCTTTTTTATTTTTGTCTTTATTCAATCACTTGGGACTAAAAAAAAAAATATTCAATGGGCTCAACATGCCTCTCAGCAAATAGCTTGGGGTGTCTACTTTCCAAAATGGGGTCATTTGGGGGGGTTTTGTACTTCTCTGCCATTTTAGCACCTCAAGAAATGAAATAGGCAGTCATAAATTAAAAGCGGTGTAAATTCCAGAAAATGTACTCTAGTTTGTAGACGCTATAACTTTTGCGCAAACCAATAAATATACGCTTATTGGCATTTTTTTTACTAAAGACATGTGGCTGAATACATTTTGGCCCAAATGTTTGACTAAAATTGAGTTTATTAGATTTTTTTTATAACAAAAAGTAGAAAATCTCTTTTTTTTTCAAAATTTTCGCTCTTTTCCGTTTATATCTCAAAAAATAAAAATCACAGAGGCAATCAAATACCATCAAAAGAAAGCTCTATTTGTGGGAAGAAAAGGACGCAAATTTCGTTTGGTTACAAAATTGCATGACCGCGCAGTTACCAGTTAAAGTAGTGCAGTGCGAAATTGAAAAAAGACCTCTGGTCCTTTGGCTGCCAAATGGTCCGGGGCTGAAGTGGTTAAACACTCATAGTCTTTTTCATCCAATAATAAATAATACTTTAGAACATACAAAAAGACAGTTCAGGTGTCCCCACCATTCATGAATTTTACCTTGAGCTTTCATGAAAGGCGAGGGGCAAATTAACCTGTCTTCTTGTGCATTCTGATGTACTATTTTTCCTCAAAAAAAAAATATGAGCATTTAGGGAGTGCCTAGCTCTTTGGTTCTTTCTATACCGAGGGGTCTCTAAAGAGTGACCACAACTGGCCAGCTACATGATTTTCATGCAGCCCACAGCTAAGGTGCACTGACTGAGGTGTAGAACCCTTCTAGTTAGAGTATCAGGTGCTAGGTCAATTTAGTCTGGCTCCTCTGTAGCCAGTGGAGCAGTGGTTGATTTGCTTTAGCCTACTCAGTGTTTCACAGGCTGCTGGTCTGATTATTTCTCCCTGCATTCTGGAAGGTTCTGGAATCACAGTGATAGGAAATGAAGAAGGGCAGTCTGAATATTTATGGGGACCCAGCCAATCCCTGGGGAGGTATGCCCAGTAGGTGACTGGAGGACCCATAAATAGAAGCCTTGCGCATGAGTTAGTGTGAGTCTTGGGATCCAGTCCTGCAGGAACCTAAGGGCAGGTTGCTGGAACACTGGAACATATTCTTCACCAAGGTCCCAGATTTATCATAGTATTTGAAGGCTTTCACCTGGAATCTTAGCCTGAATAGTGCCCAATGGAAGTTGGAAGGAGTTGTCCAGCTTTTCTGTGGCATTGTGAGCCTTATCTTTCCCTCTCTTAAGAGTGCCCGGTGGATATCAGAACCTGGTAATCCTGTGGAATCATGAGTACAACCTGAATGCAGAGCTCTAGTGACTGTGTACATTTTTCCTTTTTTTAAGAAGGACCTCTGTGACTGTTCTGATGGTGGGCTTTTACAATAACTTAGTTTCAGCTACCGCTCCTGCTCTTTACTCAAAGACTGTATAGACAAGTTAAAGTGGCCTCTTGTTATTTAGTGTTCCTGGGGTATCCCATGCCACCTGTCTCCCCATCCAAGTTCTTCAGTAATAAAAATACATAAAAGACATCCCCTAGACTACTTACCCTAGACTATTCATTCAGCCATAGAGTGTGGAAAATGCTGTGTGTCTGGTTGCCTCTGCACCAACACTCGGGAAAGAATCAAAATCTAGTGGGTCATGCGGGGGTAGAACTACGGAAGATTCTGCTTAGGTGGTCTCCATTTCCACCCCCTCAAACCCCTGCATTATCCCGCACAAAGTTCCCTTTTCCACTGCTGCACTTTGTTGTTGGTTTGCTAGGACCTCCAATGAGCTGCTTTCCCCAACATTCACAAGAGGATGGAACGTCCTTGTTCAAACTGGCTCTGCTTCGCAGCTCCCACCCTGCTGCTACACTGCTACAGCTATGCTGTAAGCCTAAATACAATGGTAAGGAGACTCTGACAGGGACCCTGATGAAAGATGGGACTCCAGCCGGGACCCTGATGTAAGGAGGACTCTGATGGAGACCCTGATTTACTGGCTTATTTTAATAGGGACTAAGATGTAAAGGGTGGACTGCTAAGGTGGACTGTGATGTGAAGGAGGCTCGGATGTATAGGGGATTTTGCTTTAGTGAAGGTCTTTCTCCTTTTTTTCCTAATCCTACCATGCTGATTCCAAAAAAAAAAAAAAAAAAAAAGATTAAAGTAATATGTATTAATTCATGTATTATTCATTGATTTAAAAAACTATTTTTTTTTTTGGCCTGCGAATATTTGTAAGAGATATTATGTGGCCCTCATATTGAAAAGTTTGGAAATCCCTAGAATTGTCAGTGCTGCCCAACTCATTAGGTGCTTGCTCTATTTTATTAAATCTGATTAATGAAACATAAAAGCTGATACCTTTTGCATATATTCTTTGCAATGTTATGTAAATAATTGCTGCAACATTGACCCATGATCTTCATCTCAATCCCACCAATCGTTCTTTTGAGTAGGGATGAGCTTGCGTTTGTTGGGAACCAGGTTTGAGTCACCCCTACATTTGAGTACCCCTACACCCAAGACAATGTTTTATAATTACTCAGAGAACAGATATTATGCAAGCACTGGATTTTCATTAAGATTCAGTGCTTTTTTTGTAAGCCTTACAGGTACGTACGTATATGCTGGCATGTTTTCTAACTAGACATAACAGCAGTAACAATTGTCTACTGACAGATATCCTGTGCTGACAGTTTGTATAGATAGTAGAATATAGGATGATGACACTAGTGCGTAAGCAATCACATTCCACATGAGTAATGCAAATCATGAGTTTAAACCACGCTGGCTTGTGACACTGGATGTAAGCCAGTTTACAGCCTACAGTTTACTTTCATTTATAGGCAGATAAGCCAAGCACTTTGCGGGACAGATATTTGTGCATATGCCATAAATATAAAATAAGGTGCAGTAGAGGGAAATGAGTTGCATGGTGACCACTGGGCATGACGGAGCACTTAAAATGTACTCTTTTCTTTTTTATCGATTTTTACATTCATAATGATTAACCTCCCTCTACATACGGTACTTAACCTGCCCTTTAATACCTGTAACCTGAACTCCATAGCTCTAAAGCTGGCCATGGACGAATCAAAATTTGATCAGCGTGTGGTTGTCTCTGCTCAATGGGAGACAAGGGGAAGTTGGTTGTTTGATCAACTTCTATCAAAGGAAAACATTTCTCGATCATTTGCTGCAGCCAATCTGTTACAGCCGTACGATGTCCCAGAAGTGGGATTCTTCCATTCACCTAATTTGTGTGTAGACTACCTATCTATGGCCAGCTTAAAACCCCACTCCAGAAAAATGGTAAATTAGCAGTGGGTAGCACTTAGTTTTGCACTCCTGTGACCCAGATTCTGCCGACAGCAGACTAAAGGCCTCTCACAGAGCCAGTCCAGGTTCTGCAGGAATAATGTTGAACAAAGAAAGAGAACTCCCCTAAGTTGTACTTTAACCTCTAGCCGACCGCCCACTGTCTATTGACGGCAGAGCGGTGCGGCTCTTGTGGCAGGACGCCGTCATATGACGGCGTCTACATTTTGGCCACTAGGGGGCGCGCGTGCTTGCCGCGTTGCTGGGGACCCGATGCGCGTGCCCGGCGGCCGCGATGTCCGCCGGGCACCAGCGATTGCCCAGTAACTGAGCAGGACGTGGATCTGTGCATGTAAACACACAGATCCACGTCCTGTCACTGGAGAGGAGACCGATGGTGTGTCCCTTGTACATAGGGACACCGATCGGTCCCCTCCCCCAGTCAGTCCCCTCCCCCCACAGTTAGAATCACTAACATAGGGAACATATTAACCCCTGCAGCGCCCCCTAGTGTTAACCCCTTCCCTGCCAGTCACATTTATACAGTAATCAATGCATATTTATAGCACGGATCGCTGTATAAATGTGAATGGTCCCAAAAATGTGTCAAAAGTGTCCGATATGTCCGCCGCAATGTCGCAGTCATGATAAAAATCGCAGATCGCCGCCATTACTAGTAAAAAAAAAAAAAAATAATAATAAAAATGCTATAAATCTATCCCCTATTTTGTAGACGCTATAACTTTTGCGCAAACCAATCAATATACGCTTATTGCGATTTTTTTTACCAAAAATATGTAGAAGAATACGTATCGGCCTAAACTGAGGAAAAAATTTGTTTAAAAAAAAAAAAATTGGATATTTATTATAATAAAAAGTAAAAAATATTATGTTTTTTCAAACTTGTCGCTCTTCTTTTGTTTATAGCGCAAGAAATAAAAACCGCAGAGGTGATCAAATACCACCAAAAAAAAGCTCTTTCTGTGGGGAAAAAATTGTCGCAATTGTCATTCAAATTGCGACAGCGCTGAAAGCTGAAAAATGGCTTGGTCAGGAAGGAGGTGTTCGTGCCTGGTAGGCAAGTAGTTAAAGGCACATAGAAATATTGTTAAAAGAGTATATAGAGTATTTGTAGTACAAAAAATATTTATTCATGTTTAGACATGATCACTAAAAATGTTACATATACAAATATGAAGCAATGGAATGTTTAAACAGTTTGGGATGTTGTCAACATATTTACATCGCATATGAAGATGAAATATGCAACCAACGCGTTTCGGAGTATAAACTTTCTCCTTTTTCAGGGGGGTATGAGAAAGAAAATGCATCTATAATATAGTTAAGGAACAGTAAGTTTCTAATAAAAAAAATCTATAATCAAGTAAGCAGATTATATAAGAGGTTTAACTTGTACACTTACAAGGTAATTGATAGCAAAAAGGGATTTTTATTAACATTCCATCATGTAACATTTAAAAACAAGAGAAGACAAATGGCAGTGAGAGCTGGGTCTGTGGATTCACCAATATACAGTGTCTGGGCGTTAAAACCATTTTTTTAATGGACTAGAGTGTTATGGAAGGTCCCCGGAGAAAGGAGGTGAGAACACTCCTCTCGCAGCAGGAAATTGGCCAGCGGGATATGCTGGGGTCCAGGCGGAAAACCCTGAAATGAAGAATAATTTAAATAGTAACCCCAAATGCAGACAGGGGTATGGTGATAACAATACTCCTTTTTATTTATAAACAGTTATATATTTTATTCAATCTAAGACATGTAAATATACCTGAATGTGAACTGGTGTATACAGCCAAAACAGAGGAATCTGCAGCGAATGGGGAAAGCGACAGCAACTGCAGAGTATATAGAAAAATTAGAAGAAAAACTGCACTAGGGTAAAACGAAATAAATGTCTGAATATCCTAATTCAAACCATACAATAGTTCGGGAGCTGCGATTCTTACGTATAACATAAATACAAATTAAAAATAAGAAAGAATATAGAGTCGCGCTACCCATATGATTCAAAAACTGAAATAAAAAAAAAGCACATATATAGACCACCCATTAATCAAATAATGTGAGAAAATCCTGTATATGGCGTGACAGACAGTGAGAAATTACAAAAAATCTAATCTAAATGATTAATGTGTATCCACCATTAAATTAAATTAAATAATCAAAATCAACATTAATGTGCCCGTGAATAAATCAAAAAAATGAATATAGGCATCAATAAAATACATTAAAAAAAAATCCAAAAAAGTGCACGAAATTAAATGACAAAAATCAAAACATTGGGACCAATTAAAACTTCACCAGTGCACTGTAAAATAAAAGTCCATATAATTGTGAACAAGGCCATCCTCACACTGTAGAAACAGCAGACTGTGTTGATTCCACCACCAGAACAGCAGAAATAAACTCTTACCCGATCACCGTGATCCCCTATGACAGAGGATCAAGGAAGGCATATAATGGGTTACAGCTTGGCTTCCAGGAGACCGTAGGCGTAATCACACTTTAAACAGCCACTTCACAAGCAATCAGGTCACCTCGTAAATACCGTGGTGCATAAAAAATAGGGTGCTCCATATAGTGTAAAACATCATAAAACCTTTATTATTAAGTAATGCACTTACAAAATTGCAGTAATCAAAGAACAAAAAGTCTGATGCGCCGCCCGGAGCACAGACAGATAGCCCGTCCTTCTGGGTAAGCAAATGGAGCACGAGGTGACGTCAGCGCGTTTGTAATAACTTACGTCGTCCAGGGGCCTGGAGAGTATGCAGAGTATATAACAATAGTTTATTCATCAGAAAAATCAGACAGATAGTCCAATGTTCAAATAGTGTATGTGATCAATTCTCAAGGGGAATGGTATATATATGGCGCTATGAGATAGATAAGATAGATAGATAGATAGATAGATAGATAGATAGATAGATAGATAGATAGATAAAAAAATTCAGCACCAAAAATAATTTAAAAATAGCCAAGATGTTAGTTCGGTCTATGCATATATATATATATATATATATATATATATATATATATATATATATATATATATAATATATTATATATATATATATATATATATATATATATATATATATATATATATATATATAGTCCAAAATTAAATTAAGGTCCTGGCTGGGTAATTGTATTAAAGTTAGTCCATTGTTGGCTGTTATCACCATGGATTAGATTGGGTATGGGCTTAGAGGCTTAGAAAGGAAAAGATAACATTAAAAAGTATGAGGGGGTAATGTTGGGAATCAATAATGTTGGGATCAACCCAGATGTCTGACTGGCATCTGGCTCAGCCTCTCAGCGCACCTCAGAGTGCCTGAGCCTGTCGCTCCCGGCCCCAAGGCATCCACCGTCACCAAGTTCCAGTCACCGCTCCGTCCTCAGAGTGCACCCGAGAACAGAGTCTGTGGGGGAAAGCTGCAGCTTTGGATCGCTGCTTCAGCCATCTAGGCGAGTATCAATGAAAAAAAGTTAGGCGCTGCCCTATTTAACCAAACAAAATATATACTCTTATTTTTTTTAATTGATTTATTGTGTAGTGTTTTTTGCACTATAAAAGGGGCAGCAACCTTATATCATTAAGTGTGAGATATAAGAGTTTGAGGTTGGCGCCCTTCATAATGATAGCACATCTAGGGGAGTATGTTTGTTCGTTTTTTTTTAACTCCTGCACTTCTCTTTAAGTGACCAGGTGGGGGGGGGGGGTCATTATGAATGGGCAAAGAAAAGATCCTATCACTAGACCCGTCATTTCAACCAATATGTTGCAAATTGTGAGGTCTTACAACAGGGGAAGGGGAGAAAAGAGGAACTAATGAATTAATGAGTCATTCATTTTTTCCAAATAAAAAACACAGGTCAGAGGCAGCAACAGATGCTTTGTAACTTTGTTTAACCCTTTCACCCCCCCCCCCCATCCTCTCCTATGCCCTGAGCTTTTTTTCCGTGACCTGTATGTAACCCCTCATCTCCATCCTCCCGGACCAGGGTATGTGACCTGTAACACCCTTCACCTCCTGCTCCCTCTGTGTATGACCTGTATGCATTGTATCTAGTGCATTACTACTAAGCTCCATGTTTTGACCACCTTAATACAAGCAAGTTTCTTCATTTCCAAAAAAAGTGGCAAAGTATATGATTGGCTTTGGTGTGTCTACTTTCCAAGGGAAATTTATGGAGGGGGGGTTGTACTGCCCTGGCATATTAATTTAACTTCTTCCCGACCAGCTACCGTCATTATACTGCGGCAGGTTGGCTCCTGTGGGCGAGCCATCGTACCTGTACATCGACCGCTTTAAGACCACTAGGAGGCGCGCGCTCGCCCATGGTGCGACAAAGGATCCTTTGCGCTTGCCCCGCAGTCGTGATGTCCACAGAGACAGAACGGAGGTCTTTCAAGGTAAACAGACAGATCTCCGTTCTGTCAGGGGAGAGGAGCCATATCTTTTGTTCATACTAAGTATGTGAAAATGGGGAATTTTGGGACTTTAAATGAAGCACATGTATAGTGTGCCTCCATCCCAATGAAACTAATGACATTGTGGAGGAAATTGATGGAAAAAACATATTTAATGACATGCAAATTGTAAAAATATGTATCAACGGTATCGTTGATACGTATTTCCTTCACAATTTCCTCCACAATGTCATTAGTTTTATTTAAAGTCTCAAACTCATCTTTTTTATATTCATACTAAGTGTGAACAACGATCGGTCTCCTCCCCCAGGCAGTCCCATCCCCCCACAGTTAGAATCACTCCCTAGGACACACACCTAACCCCTTGATCGCCCCCTAGTGTTAACCCCTTCCCTGCCAATGACATTTATACAGTAATCAGTGGCTATTTTTACCTCTGATCGCTGTATAAATGTCAATGGTCCCAAAAAAGTGTCAGCGGTGTCCAATCTGTCCGCCGCAATGTTGCAGTCTGGATAAAAATCGCAGATCGCCGCCATTATTTGTAAAAAAAAATTAATAATAAAAATACTATAAATATATCCCCTATTTTGTAGACGCTATAACTTTTGCGCAAACCAATCAGTATAGGCTTATTGCAATTTTTTTTTTACCAAAAATATGTAGAAGAATATATATTGGCCTAAACTGAGGAAGAAATTTGTTTTTTGTTTTTTTAAATTGGGGATATTTATTATATCATAAAGTAAACAATATTGTTTTTTTTTTTCAAAATTTAGGCTTTTTTTGTTTATAGCGCAAAAAATTCAAATCGCAGAGGTGATCAAATATCACCACAAGAAAGCTCTATTTGTGGGGGAAAAAAGGATGTAAATTTGTAAAACGTAACACGACCATGCAATTGACAGTTAGAAAAACGCAGTGCCGTAGTGCAAAAAATGGCCTGGTCATTAAGGGGCCAAATATTACGGGTCTGAAGTGGTTAAAGGAGAAGTATGGCCAAAGCACTTTTGGCCATACTTCTCGAGTGCAGATTCAGCCCTCACAGAGCTGGTCCAGGTTCTGCAAGGATCCCAAAAATAATCTTGGGATCCACCCAGATCCCTGACTGGTAGCTGGCTCTGCCTCTCAGCACGCTGCTGAAAGCCTAAGCCAGCTGCTCCCGCCCCCTCCCCAGTCTGAACCTCCAGTGAGCGCTGGAAGGACAAAGCACAGAGCGGTGACTGGCAGTCACCGCTCTGTGCTCATAGCGGACCTGAGAACTGAGCGATTAGCGGTCTTTAATCGCACAGATCTCGGTGTAGAGCCAGCAGGGGACAACCACAATAATGCTGCAGCAGGGAGGTGAGTATGTACGTTTATTATTTTACATTCTCACACTTCTCTTATAACATAAGTAAGAGAAACCTTTTTTTTTCTCAAAATATTTTTTTTCCTTTCTGTATAAAAAATATAAAGAAACTCAGTGGTTATTAAATACCACCAAAACAAAGCCCTATCTGTCTCAAAAAAAATTATATAAAAATAATTTGGGCACAGTGTTGCATGACCGAGTAATTATCAGTCAAACTATCACAGCAAAGATAAACCTAAAAATGGCCTGGTAATTACTTATGTTGCGAAAGTAACATAATTCTATTCAAGCATGTAATCTTATTATTTTTTTTTGTTGCTGTGATCTCACTTCCTGTAAAGCCCCTTTGAGACTAGAGGTCTAATCAAATCTGTCCGTCTTTCAGGCATACCCGATTGGATCCTCAATTCACCTCTATGGCTTAACACTGGGGCGGTGCGGGCGGCGACGGTAAAGCAGCGCTATATTTAGCGCTGCTTTACCATCGTTTTAGCCGCGGTATGCGCCGGCTAGCGGGGTCGTTTTAACCCCCGCTAGCGGCCGAAAAAGTGTTAAAAACCTCCGCAAAGCGCCGATGCAGCGGCGCTTTGCCGGCGGTATCCCCGCGGTGTCCCATTGATTTCAATGGGTAGGAGCGGTATAGGAGCGGTGAATACACCGCTCCTTCACCGCTCCAAAGATGCTGCTAGCAGGACTTTTTTTACCGTCCTGCTAGCGCACCGCTCCAGTGTGAAAGCCCTCAGGGCAGTTGGATGTAAACGGACATATGTCCTTTTACACCTGGCTACCTCTGATCCGATCCGTCACACGGACTTCTCATCCGGCCGCTCCACTCCACTCAGCTCAGCTCAGCAAAGGATCAGCAGACGAATCCCCTGCTGAGAAAAAAACTGATCCCGCCCCTGTGAAAGGGACCTTAGGGGGTGTCTACATTCGTTCTCCATGGTCCCACTGCATAGCTCCCAACTGTCCCTGATTTTGAGGGACTGTCTCTGATTTCAAACATTTGGAACAAAGTCCCTCTGTCCCTCTTTCCTCCTCAATTGTCCCTCATTTTGGTCTGCTCTATAAAATGCACTTTTTATCTATTAAAAAGTGTTTTCCAGCATTATAAATACGGTACCTATAATAAATAAATGAACAAGTAACAGGAACACTTTTAAACATAACGCAGACTTGCTGAGATTCGTGCATTATTTACACTGGCGTATAACCAATATAAACAAACCTCGTGGATGGTATGTTTTGCCCTTTAAGGTTCACCTGGGTAAGATTGTTATCACAAGAACCTCGAATGTTTAGATTTAGAAATATTTCAGATAACTCTGGAAACTACCTTTCCTCCTTATGCTATACTGCATGTCAATCTGTCTCTTTAACCACCTGATTACTTTGCACTTAAACCCCCCCCCCCCCTGACCAGACCAATTTTCAGCTTTTGGCGCTGACGCACTTTGAATGACAATTGCGCGGTCATACAACACTGTACCCAAATGAAATTTTTACTATTTTTTCCCCACAAATAGAGCTTTCTTTTGGTGGTATTTATTCACAGCTGGGGTTTTTATTTTTTGCTAAACAAATAAAAAAAAATTGAAAATTAAAAAAAAAAAAAAAAAAAATCATGTTTAATAGTTTGTTATAAAATTTTGCAAACAGGTAATTTTTCTGCTTCATTGATATGCGCTGATGAGGCGGCACAGGTGGGCACTGATAGGCTGCACTGGTGGGCACTGATAGGCTGCACTGGTGGGGACAGATAAGTCGGTACTGATGGGGACAGCAAAGATGGCACTGATGGGCACGGATGGGTGGCACCGATGGGTGGCACCGATGGGCACTGATGGATGACACTGATGGGCACTGATGGGCACTGATGGGTGGCACTGATGGGTGGCACTGGTAGGTGACACAGATGAGCACTGGCAGGTGACACTAATGTGTAGCACTGGCACTGTGGGCACTGAGAGATGGCACTGTGGGCACTGACAGATGGCACTGTGGGCACTTTAATGGGGCACTTTAATGGGGCAAAGGTGGGCACCATGGATTGGGCACATTGCAGTGAGAGGGACTGTTGTCCCTCTCACTGCCGCCGGATTACCGGTGTTGTATCATTATCCGTCCCCCATCACGAAGTGTCCGAGGTGTACTGCACAGTACACAGGACACCCTGATTCCGAAAATTGCCGAGGATGAACGGCGCCTGCGCCGTGAGTCCACTTTCAAGCCCCACCATCCAAGTGGACATAGAGTTAGAATATAAAAGAGCCGAGCGCAGCGAGGCCGTGCCCGAAGCGTGGCGAGCGAAGCGTGCCCGCGAGGGGCCCTTTAAGTTTGACTAACCCTATGTCCGCTTGGATGGTGGGGGCTTCACCTCGACTCACGGCGCAGGCGCCGTTCATCTTCCGACAATTTCCGAAAATCTTCTTGATCCGTACTGCGCATGTGCTGCGCATGCGCAGTACACTTCGGACACCTAGTGACAGCCGGACACTTGGTGATAGAACACCGGCTCTGTTATTATCACATGATCAGCTGTCATTGGCTGACAGCTGATAACGTGGTAAGGGGTCGGGATCTGTGATCCAGCGAGTCTCACAGACTCGCTGATCACAGAGCGCGCCGTGCGCGCCCTTCAGGGGGCACGCAGGCAGCTCGTGGCCGGGACTACGTCAATAGACGTAGTCCCGGCACATCAGATCCGCGCTGAAGCCGTCATTCGGCTATAGCGCGGATCTCAGGTAGTTAAAGCCATGATCTTGCCATTGCAGTATCTGTGTATGCAAAGATAAGGCTCTTACATTGAGGTTTCTACTTTTAAAGCCTACAATTTGGACAGAATAAGGAAACCTCTGTTGGGGTTTTTTTTTTTTATTGCTGTCTGTGTCCCCATTAGGGAGATTCCCATACTTACTGTACTGTTTGATGTTTGGCAGACAGATCAGGGATTTCCCCAATGCTGACACAGACAGCAATAGCCGGAGCGGTTCAGAAGCCTATCAGGTGTATTACATTGTGTGTGTACCTTGGGGTGTCACAATAGTAAATCTGCCTAACAGGGACAACAGACGACAAGAAAAAAATTAAACGTTTTAAACCCAAAGCCAAAAATGTAGGTGGCTGCATCAGTTTTCTTTTTTTAGTCTTTTTTCCCCTCTGTTTTCACCTGGTGATCTGGCCAGTAACACATATCCTGTATTAGTGAGACACAACTCTGGATGAAGGAGCACTGGAGACACAGCAGCATTGTCATCTATTCGCAGATTTAACGACTTACCTTTACGTGATTTTACTGAAGTGGTTGTACCGGAGTGATGCCTATGGTAAAGGAATGTAGGGTGCTCTGGATAACAGGACTTATCTTTTTATCTTTGGGCAATTAAAGTCTTGTGTTTACTGCACTTAGAGGTGCCTTCTGTTTGTTTTTTTACCGAAGAGATGACTGCAACTGCAAGCATCACCCCGGTACCATTTTTATAGTAAGCGGTCGGCTTTCTTGTGATAACATCTGATGCGCCCCGCCTCCCGCGCATGCGCACGAGCAGCCTATCCGCCGCTCCACCCAGGTCTCCCGTCCCACCAGTGGCAGTTCATCACCCCCCCTATCCATGCGTCTGGCCCCCTGATCTACATGCAGGGTGCCAGACGCATGGATTCCAATCAGGATTTTTTTTTATTTTGAAGCACGTGATTATAGCTCTAATAGGCTTTAAAAAAAGGGTGGGCTCGGGGCGCAGAGCACTGCGCCCAAAGCCCACCCCGTTGTGGGACAATAGCTAATGAATATTGGCTATTGTAACACTTATTCTCCTCCTGGACAATCAGGAAGCGAGTCCTGAGACCCGTCACCCAATTGGCAGAAAGGAGATCCGATCGGATTGGCTGCCAGGAGGAGGAGGAGGGAGGAGACGCAGGGGAAGCAAGGAAGCAGCTGCCCACAGCCCAGAAAGAAGCCAATGCACTGGCCAAGAGTGGGAGTAAGTGCAAGGTCCCGACTACTGACTGACCAACCTGGGTGGGGGGAGTGCCACCCGTGACCCGGCCCACCAACCAACTGACCGTCTGTGACCCGACCAACTGGGTGGTGGCGGGTGGATTGTTTGCCCACCCCCCCAAAAAAAAAAAACACCAGCCGCCACTGCGTCCCACCGGGAGACCTGAGCAACCAGCCAGCATGTCCGCCTTCTAGCCAGAGTCCCGAACAAAGCTGGAATCAGCTTTGATCGGGTCTTCGATGTAGTAACCCGGAAGTGACGTTACAAAACCACTTCCGATACACTCGGCAGCCAATGTCGCCATTTAAAAAAAATCCACAGTATTCAAAAATGCAGATTTTGGCGTTTTGAATACTTTAGGGATCTGGAGTCTATAAGACCCCATACCCCTCCTCTGCACTTTAAAGAGTACCCGTTATTCGGTGTTTACATTCCTTGTGACAGCAATAAAAGTGATCAGGATTGTTTTTTTAAAGGGACAGTGTAAAAATAAAAAAATAAATAAGAAAAAATAAATACATTTTTTAAAGTGCCCGATCCCTCAGCGCCAAAGAAAATGCATACGTAAGTCGTGCCCGCAAATGTAAACAGTGTTCAACTCACACATGTGAGTTATCGTCGTAATCGTTAGGACGAGAGCAATCATTTTAGCACTAGATCTCTGTAACTCTAAACAGGTAAAATTTTATGGAGATTTTTAAGTACCGTCGTTTTTCGGGTGTGCGCAATTTTAAGGTGTGACATGTTAGGTATCTATTTACTTGGTATAACATCATCTTTCACATTATAGAAAAAAAATCGGGCTAACTTTACTATGTTTTTTTTTTTTTTTATTTGCATTTGAAAGACTGCTGTGACATAAATTTTATTCTCTAGGGTCTCTGCTAAAATATATATATATATATATATATATATATATATATATATATATATATATATATTTAATGTTTGGGGGTTCTATGTAATTTTCCAGATTTTACCTTGTAAGCAACAAATGTCAGAAATAGGCTTTGTCTTGAAGTGGTTAAATACACTAAACAAATGAAAGCCAAACTTCCGTTCACACTTTATAATCAGTTACAGTCATATGCGTGCCCAGGGGGTGTGCCAATCACTAAGTGCAGTGCTGATTCCCCCTCCTGGCCAGGCTTGCCCCTATGTTGCGCCTCCTCCCGCACTGCTGCTGGCTTCCCTCCTCTCCTCCCGCACTGCTGCTGGGGATGTTTTAAAAATGGAGAGTGGGGGAAGATGCTAGTAAATATGTCATTTACCGGCCCCTTCCTTTTCTAAATGAACACAGTGAACACTCACTCACTGTGTTCATTCATAACTGAAGCATAGTAAACTGTGTTGAGTTGCACTTTTACCACCTCTCAACCGCTACCCCTTTAGATGCAGCAGCCAGGGGTGTACATATGCCGTGTCAGGAATTATACCACCTGTTGCATTTGGCAGGCGCCACTGTCCGCTCTACACGACCCCTTTCAAGTGAATGGAAATGCTCAGAAACCACAAGAAATGCATGTGGGATTCCAGGGGTTAACACAGGAGGTGAGTTGGCAATACAACACCACCTCACCGCCTGTCATATGCTCTCTGAAGAGTGATTCAAATGTGGATCGCTCTTCAGAGAGAAAAACAAGTGTTAACAAGCCCTTACTGTACTGGGACTTTCAAATGAATTGCCACACATTTTATTGACGTGGAAGTGTACATGGACTAGTTTCTTGAGTGTGCTTGTTGTAAGGGTTAAATCTACTTAGACCTGGACAATCAGTGAGAATTCTGTCAGGGCTCCGGAAGCATTCAATGCACAAGACAAGATAGCCATTTGAATGAATGCTTAGTTTTAATGGCAGGTGAGCAGAGTTATATACAGTATATGAACAAAGAATATTGCACAAAGAAAAGGAGGGAGGGAGGACAGAGTTCATCACATGAGGCATAATTCCTATATAAACATATAGCATCTCAGACATAGTCAAAACTAGTATTTTAGCTGACGGTCGATATTATCTAAAAACATAATTTAAACTGTTTAATGCTGACGTTTTGACTTTGTCTGAAGACATCATTTCAAAACCAGTTCTTACCAGACCTTATCTATCCTGTGGTCATCGTGACAAACAAGACCCTAAAATAAAGATATTCCTCTGTCAGCTATTTTAAAGTTTTAGTCATGTTAACTCTTTCTCCTCCTTTAATTGTAAGGTGTGATTGTCTTGTTTAGAAATATTGAGATTTGTTTCTTATTTTTTTAGGCTCTGGGCTTTCGCCTTCTACCTTTAAGGAGCTCTTATGGGATCATGTAGTAGATAGATTTGCAGTTGTTCTCCAAAGCATCCTCTGCTGTATTTGGACCGGATCCCCCCACCCGTCGCTATCAGAAATGTCTCTGTCCCGGATAAGACAAGAGGATCTGAAGAGCTACTCTGTAGTGGACACAAGCACAGAGAAGGTCTATAAATCCACCTATGGACCCACACGTACCGATGTCCTGATAAAACTTTTATCTTTGTCTGAACTTAATGACAGGTAAGCAGAACTATGGTAAAAATTAGTAATGCTGGTGTAGCGCTGCCCCTGCAAGGGCCGCTGGATTTTTGGGTTTTCCCTCTGCATGCACAGTCAGGCAACAGGAATTTGCCGTCATTCACTCAAATTTCAAAAACCAGTCCAGGGTGCTTTGTTTTGTTTTTGGTTTATTAGGGGATAAACTTGGATAAGGATAGGAAGGTATGGGGTGCGCAGAACGGTAGTTGAATGTAACTTGGGGACTCGAAACTGTCTCTGTTACCAAAAATCACAATGTCCTCCCATAGGATAGATGGATCAGCTCAACTGGTAAAGAAAAGAGTTCACAACGCTGAACGCAGGGGTTTTCATTCTGTGGGAAAATGCCAAGGCACCTAGCTCTGCATTAAAATCCCAACGCAAGAGGTGTAGGGTAGCTGTGCTGGCTTTAAGTGGCTCTAAGCTGTCCATCTGTAGACAGGTAGCTGGGGATTGCACCTGGCTGCTTCTCCTCTATAGGCTCTGGGGTGCAGTGGTTTAGGCTACTCCCTCAGTCCCTTTGAAAGATCCTGTAGCTCATGTGGTGACTGCTAAACAGGCCATCTGCTGGACAGGTCCCAATGGCTCCCAGTGTGACTCAACTATTCCTAGCTGAGGCTGAAAGGATATGAGGCTTCCTCTGCTGCTCTCTCTCACTCTTTCTGGCTCTCGCTGGCTTCTTTCTTCCACCCCTCCAGGCAACTGTTCCCTGGACTCTTCTCCCACATGGCCAGGCTCCAGAAAATCCCATGATTCATTGATCCAATGACATATATATTTACGAGGGTATATATGTGTACATATATACATCCCTCTATCTCGGCCCTTGGACTATTGGGTACTACATTTTGAGTTACCTGTGTATTGCGCCTTTTTACTTGTTTTATCTCCACCGTCGGGGCTGTCTTCACCTAGAGATTGAAGGAGACTCCATAAATATTCAGTCCTCATCTCTGCCCCTCCGCCCTCTAAGTTTCAGAACTCTCCAGCAGTTCTAGAAGCCATGGGAAGGCATCAGACTCAGCCCTTGGAGTTCTGCCAAACTACTGGCCCGTACACACGATACGAATATCGTACAACAGATCGTACAACCTTTTTCACTTAATTGTCGCAAGTAGAAATTGAATAGGAAAAAAAAGTCCCGAAAATTCTCGTACGACAGGAAAACAAATCGGAAGTGATGTCATGTGTTATAATGTATTTGTATTGTATTTTTGGACGACAACTATACTGACTAAACGAAAATCATACGATCTGGAATCGTAAGAGGAAAATTTTCGTGCATATCCGATCAAATAATATCGGATGAACTGTGGTGATCGGCTGTCGAAAGTAGTGTACACACGATCCAAAAATCGTACAATTTTTGCTCGGACGACAGTTTTCGTATGATTTTCGGATCGTGTGTACGGGCCATAACTCTAAACAAATTAACCCTGGCTCCCCTGGCTGCAAAAGGAGCTCAACTAAATGTATCTACTGTACACAGGGGGTAGAGCTTGAAGATAAGTACAGTGGGTAGCTGTGAGTCAAGCCTGAGGGATCCAGCGGGTAGCTGTAAGTCCAGTAGCCCAGCGAGTAGCGTAGGTGAAGCTTGAAGAGTACAGCCGGTACCTGTGAGTTGAGCTCAAGGGATCCAGCAGGTAGCTGAGAGTCCAAGAAGTCCAGTGGGAGACTGTGAGCTGAGCTGGAAGAAAAAAGCGGAAAGCTGTGAGTGAAGCTTGAGAAGTCCAGCGGGTAGCTGGGAGCTAGGCTTGAAGATCTATAGTGGAATACTGTGAGTGAAGTTGTTGCTATAGGAGACATCTGCTACAAATACAGATCGCTGCAATCCGCTTAAAGGCCTTTTTTCTGTATTGCTGTCTGCCTAGTTCTATTTTTGCCTGCAGAGTCTGCCAAGTTGCTATTATATTTGCCTAAGGGTGTCCTGTGCCCTAACCCTCTCTCTCCTGTTCCTGTTAAGAGAAATAAAACCGCTCTTTGTTCATTTTTAAAGTGACTGCCACCCATCTTTCCATCTTGCTCTACACCCACTATGACTAGTACCTTGCACCCCGAGGAGGAATGTCAGCTCTCCCTGACTCTGGGGGTCACCATCAGGCCCTTAGAGGTCGGGGGACCGCTACACTATCAAGCCACTCCCTATGAATTTTGTTGTTCTGGCATCATCAGGGACAACAGGAAAGTGCCCCTGATGATGTCAATACACCGAAACGTGTAGGGAGTGGCTTGGTAGCACTCTGTGAGAGAGAGATTTCCATGCAGCCGGGGTTGTCACTATGTCAGTTTTTGTATGAGCATGTGCCCAAAAGAAGCTTGGTGGAGGTGTCTGCTATCACACAATCTGATCTCGCCAAATTGAATGGTCTATGTGGCCTTGATCATGATTGGTGCATTGTATCGCAGTTTGATTATAATTACACACATGTCTATAGGAAGCTCAGTTCTGATTTATGTTAATTTGGTATTTTATGTAAATAGTAAATTGGTATATGAATCAGCGCAACATATTTTTATACACGAAATGAAAGGCAATGCAGAACACCAATGCATGCCCCCTCTCCTACTCACACATACAGTATCTACAACATCTATTACAGCGCTGATCTGTGCCAGACATTTGTGAACACAGCCAAGAACTGCACAAGAATCTGAGCTTGCATCATACCGTCCAACATTTTGAGATGGAAATGAGGGATACCTACTAGCAAACGTATATAGGTATAGGACACACCTCCTGCCACACCCCCTTAAAGGAGACTTAACCCAAAAAAAGGTTAATGAAATCCACAAGGGCTTTTTTTTACCACTACTATTCCTTTATATTGGCTTTTACATTTTTCAAATGCAGCAATTTATAATTTGGATGAAAGGTTTAGCGCTGGGAAATACTTTTTGAAAGATAAAAAGTTAATTTTATATACAACTATATAGATCAGACCAAAATGAGGGACAAATGAGGGGGAAAGAGGGACAGAGGGACATTGCTCCAAATCAGGGACAGTCCCTCGAAATCAGGGACAGTTGGGAGCTATGCCTACATGAATGTGTCAATTATGAGCCATAGAGCCAGCATCACAGTCTAGATGCCGTCCCTAGATAATGCCCAAATATGTCTCGTACAGATTGTAAAGATATCATTGTTATGGTCTTTGGATTTCTGTACACAAGTAATGTGTTTAAACAGAATTCCAGTGGCCTCTGGGTAAGTGAAGCTCAGGTGAAGCTAACCTGTAAATTAGAGATGACACAAAGTCATGACTCATAGATAAGTTGCCAAATATGACATAACACAGTTTTAACTATAGGCAATAAGCTACGTCCAATTATTTTAGTTTTTTTTCACTTAATTTTTGTTGTCCAGAATGTTTGCCCCCAGGTTCCCTTTATGCCCCGTACACACGGTCGGAAATTCCGATGGAAATGGTCCGATCGGATTATGTTGTTGGAAAATCCGATCGTGTGTGGGGCTCTATCGGACTTTTTCCGTCGAAAATTCCGATGGAAAAAGTTTGGGAGCAGGAAAATTTTCCGACAAAAAAATCTGATCAGACTTTTTCCGATCGTTTTTAGAGAATTCCGACGGACAAAGTGCCACGCATGCTCAGATCAAATTATGAGACCAAAGCTATTGGCTACTAGCCTCTACGTAGTTCCGTAGTACGCAACGAACGTCACCATGTTACGAACGATTGAATTTTCCGACAACTTTGTCCGACCGTGTGTATGCAACACCAGTTTCGCACAAAATCCGTCTGAAAAAATCAGATGGATTTTGTGGTCGGAACGTCCGACCGTGTGTACAAGGCATTAGTCCCGGTTCACGCTGGTGCGATGCAGGAATCAGCGCAAATCCGGTGCGGGTTCCTGCATCGCATCTGACTCTCAGGCAGTTCATACTGACAGCTGCAAACCGCTGCCAGTGTCAACTGAAATTTAATGACACTCTAAAATCGGTTTGCAGAACGCAGTGCGAACTATGGAATCGGATTGCATGGGTCTGAACACTCATGCGATTTGATTCCAGAGCGGACCAAAAAAAGGGTCCTGCGCCATTTTGGTGCGAGTGCGATGCGATTTCAGCTATACAAACTGTATGGCTGAATTCACATCGCACAGACATGTGCATAGCAATGCAGTGTGAATCACATGCGATGTCTGGCATTGCATAAGTGTGAATCCTGCCTTATGGCCCTTTTACATTGTTGGTGTTGTTAATGCACGCATTGCAACATGCTACAATGTATTAATCAACTTTGCCATAATCAAAATAGTGGCTGTGCCCAACTCAGGGCTGCAGGATATACATTTATCTGCACTTTATGTATCATGCGTATTGATTTGTTGGTAACAGGTATTAACAAGTATTTGCCAATGGCTGTTTACTCTGAATCTCAAAGTGAAAACACATAAAAAATTCATATCAACACGAAACGCATGTGGAGACATGACAATGCTCCTAGCTAATGCTACGGAAAAACATTGATTTAAAGGATTTGTAAAAGGTAATTTACTAGGGGAAAAAAAAACAAATGTTATACTTACCTGTGCAATGGTATTACACAGAGCAGCCCTGAACCTCCTCTTCTGGGGTACCCGGGTGGCGCTCCAGGCTCTTCCTCTTCTCACCGCACCACCATAGGAAGCCCCTTCTTATGGGTGCGCACCCATGGCTCAATCCTGAGCGGGGCTGTGTGCATTTATTGACACACACAGTGCGGCTCAGCCCTGCCCCTATCTCTTTGCTCACAGGATTTGATTAACAGCAGCATAAGCCAATGTCAGCCGAGAGAGAGAGGAGAGACTACTAGAGGCAGGCACAGTGCTGGATCGAGATAGGACGTAGGTAAGGGGTGATACAATAATTCCCCGTACACACAGGCGGAAATTCCGACCACAAAATCCGTCGGATTATTTCCGACGGATTTTGTCCGACACTGGTGTTGCATACACACGGTCGGACAAAGTTGTCGGAAAATCCAATCATTCTGAACGTGGTGACGTTCGCTGCGTACGACGGGACTACGTAGAGGCTAGTAGCCAATAGCTTTGGTCTTGTAAGGTGATCTGAGCATGCGTGGCACTTTGTCCGTCGGAATTCGCTACACACAATCGGAAAAAGTCCGATAGGACTTTGTCCGTAGGCGGCGCGGCTCTCTCCACCTGTCACAGCCACGGCGGCGGCCGCGCAGTGACGCCACGGGGGGGGGGGCGCTCCGTGGCCGAGCCCGACTTGTTTAGAACAGAGCGTGTGTGATGCTGGTGCTGGTGGGCGGGAGGCGGAAGTTAAACACAGGAGGAGTCCTGTGTTTAACTTCCGCCTTCTGCCCACCAGCACAAGCATCACACACGCTCTGTTCTCCACCCGGGCGGCGCGGCTGCACACTGTCCTCTCCAGCTGCCGCCCGGGTGGTTTTAATTAGCCTAGTGGTGGGGGGTGGTTTGTCTGGGGGGGGGTCTATACCAATGTGGGGGGTGGTTTGTCCTGGGGGGGGTCTATACTAATGTGGGGGGGGTTTGTCTAGGGGGGGTCTATACTAATGTGGGGGGGGGTTGTCCTGGGGGGTCTATACTAATGTGGGGGGGTTTGTCCTGGGGGGTCTATACTAATGTGGGGGGGGGCTGCCCTGGGGGGGTCTATACTAATGTGGGGGGTGGTTTGTCCTGGGGGGTCTATACTAATGTGGGGGGGTTTGTCCTAGGGGTCTACTAATGTGGGGGGGTTTGTCCTGGGGGGGTCTATACTAATGTGGGGGGTGGTTTGTCCTGGGGGGTCTATACCAATGTGGGGGGGGGTTTGTCCTGGGGGGGTCTATACCAATGTGGGGTGGGGGGGTTTGTCCTGGGGGGTCTATACTAATGTGGGGGGGGGTGGTTTGTCCTGGGGGGGTCTATACTAATGTGGGGGGGGGGTTGTCCTGGGGGGTCTATACTAATGTGGGGGGGTTGTCCTGGGGGGTCTATACTAATGTGGGGGGGGTTGTCCTGGGGGGTCTATACTAATGTGGGGGGGGTGGTTTGTCCTGGGGGGGTCTATACTAATGTGGGGGGGGTGGTTTGTCCTGGGGGGGGTCTATACTAATGTGGGGGGGTTCGTCCTAGGGGGTCTACTAATGTGGGGGGTTTGTCCTGGGGGGGTCTATACTAATATGGGGGGGTGGTTTGTCCTGGGGGGTCTATTCCAATGTGGGGGGTGGTTTGTCCTGGGGGTCTATATTAATGTAGGGGGGGGGTTGTCCTGGGGGGTCTATACTAATGTGGGGAGTGGTTCGTCCTGGGGGTCTATACTAATGTTGGGGGTGGTTTGTCCTGGGGGTCTATACTAATGTGGGGGTGGTTCGGCCTGGGGGGTCTATACTAATGTGGGGGGGTGGTTTGTCCTGGGGGGTCTATACTAATGTGGGGGGTTCGTCCTGGGGGGTCTATACTAATGTGGGGGGGGGTGGTTTGTCCTGAGGGGGTCTATACTAATGTGGGGGGGTGGTTTGTCCTGGGGGTCTATACTAATGTGGGTGGCAGGCTGGTTTGTCCTGGGGGGTTTATACTAATGTAAGGGGGGTTTTTCCTGGGGGGTTTGTCCTGGGGGGGCTATACTAATGTGGGGGGGTCTGTACTAATGTGGGGGGGGTTGTCCTGGGGGGTCTATACTAATGGAGGGGCTGGTTTGTCCTGGGGGGTCTGTACTAATGGAGGGGGGCTGGTTTGTTCTGGGGGGTTTGTACTAATGTAGGGGGGGAAAGGTTTGTCCTGAGGGGGGGTCTATACTGATAAAGGGGGGTGTTTTGTCCTGGGGGTCTATACTGATGGGGGGGTCTTTCCTGAGGGAGGTGTTTATACTTAGTGAAGGGTCTGCACTGACGGAGGGGTGGTCTATACTTAATGGAGTGGGGTCTGTACTGAGGGACGACTATAGTTGGTGGAGGGGGTGATACCATGTTTTACTGCACCAGGTGACACCAACCCTAGTGATGCCACTGCAGCTGCGGGCTCTTATTTCCCCTCTCCCTCTCCTCCTCGTGCGATGCTGTACTAATGAGCGGCGCACTATGTTTCTTCCCCCGCTTCATAACGGCCAGGGAAGAAAAAAACAAAGGAGCAAAGAAAAGGATTGTGGGACATGTGGTCCCAAGGACTGGCAGCCCCACTGTAACACGGAAACTGCAGCCCAAACAGCATGCTCAGCTGAATGGGAGAGAGAGAGCCAGGAGCCCGGGGAAGCTTTCAGGGAAGGGCACCCAGGACTCCAGAGGGAGAGGGCAGTGCCGAGAGAACACCATCAGCGAGAGAAAAAGCCACACTGCCTGGCACCATCCCTGGTGGAGAAAGGAATGGAGTCATTGCAGGAATACAGATCTGGGCTCTACCCAGCGGAGTCGCCACGGGCAATTCAGAGTGAGCTGACTCCTGATCAGAGGAACCGTTGTTGCTGTATCGCTGGGTCAGGTGAGAGGGCCGATCGGCCATTATTTACTACCATCTCTTGTAACATGTCTGCAGTCTCTGGTCATCTCCTGTATTGTGTGCAGCCTGACCGTCTCCTGTACTATGATTGCAGTCTCTGACCGTCTCCTGTACTATGATTGCAGTCTCTGACCGTCTCTAGTATCATGTCTACAGTCTCTGACCGTCTCCTGTACTATGATTGCAGTCTCTGACTGTCTCTAGTATCATGTCTACAGTCTCTGACCATCTCCTGTATTTTATTTATTGGTGATTGTCATAGAAACATTTGTAAAGGGGAGGAGTTGGTAAGATGACCACGCCCACGTGGGGCGCCAGAAATATTTCTGCACCCAGGCGTCTGTGACCCTAGGATCGGCCCTGTCCAGTAGTGTTGCTCGGTCAAGAGGAAATCGTCGGTCTATGTATTGAAGTCATTAAGAACTAGTAGCAGCTGATGTCCAGCTAGTCCAGGGTTGCCAGTGGAGCCGATAGGACTTTGTTGTCGGATAATTTGAGAGCAGGAGATAAAACTTTGTCCGTCAGAAAATCCGACGGAAAAAGTCCAATGGAGCCTACACACGGTCGGAATTTCCGACAACTTTGTCCGATAGGACATTTTCCGTCGGAAAATCTGACCATGTGTACGGGGCATAAGGCTGCTTTTCATACAGATTAGTTTTTGTTGCGTTTTTACCATGCTAAAACTGCTACAAAAACACAATCCCTTAAAATCATTGGGACACTTCACACCACTGTGCTGCAGGTATGGCGTGTTTTGAAAAGTACTGCATGCCGCATCTTATGCCGTGTACACACGAAGGGACTTTTCCCGCCGGACCTAGTCCGGCGGACAATCCGCCGGCCTTTCCAGCTGGCTTTGGCAGACTAAAAAGACCACACACGATCACGCTAAAAGTCCGGCGGTTCACGCGATGACGTACAGCACGTACGACGGGACTAGAAAAAGAAAAATACTAGAAAAATACTTCCTACTGAGCATGCGTCCTTATTGACGGCCGTATTGTCCGCCGGACTGCCAAGTCCAGCGGATAATTTTAAAACAAAACTTAAAACTTTGTCCGCCGGATTTTTGGAAAAAAAGTCCGTCGGAGGCCCACACACGAGGGGATTATCCGGTGGACTTAGTCCAGCGGACAATCCCGCGGGATAATCCCTCGTGTGTACGCGGCATTAGATGTGTTTTTTAAAACTGCACCAAAAATGAAGATCCCTATTCAAATTAATACAAAACGCATCAAAAGCGGTACCTGTGTTATGTTCACTGGATCAAAAACATTACAAAAACCCATATGCATTTTTACTGCGTTTTTTCAATAGAGCAGTGCGAAAGCAGCCTTATTGTGACATGTTTTACTTTAATGCAGAGAATGTGTTATGCCACATACACACGAGCAGAATTTCTGTCTGAAAAATCTTGGATGTTTTTTTTCCGACGGAATTCCGCTCAAGCTTGGCTTGCATACACACAGTCACACAAAAGTTCTCTGAACTTTCGACCGTCAAGAACGCGGTGACGTACAACACTACGACGAGCCGAGAAAATTAAGTTCAATGCTTCCAAGCATGCGTCGAATTGTTTCCGAGCATGTGTGATTTTTTTGCGCATCCAAATTTGCATACAGACGATCACATTTTCGGATAGGTACTTTTCCCAACCGAAAGACATAGAGAACCTGCTCTCAATCTTTTGCTGGTGGGAATTCAGCCAGCAAAATCGGATGGAGCATACACACGCATTTTCCGACCAAAAGCTCTCATCAGTCTTTTCCTGGCCGAATTTCCGATCGCGTGTACGGGGCAAAAGCTCTCATCAGTCTTTTGCTGCCGAATTTCCGATTGTGTGTACGGGGCATTAGCGTAAAAAATGTTGAGCCTTCAGAAGTACTTTAAGGTATTGAAAATGATACTAAATAATATCTTTATTCTCAAAAATAATCCATACACATCCACCACTCAACAGCCTTGCATTCTATACACAGTGTGTATAGAAAATAATCATATTTGCCCACTTTTCTTTGCAGAACTGCTCAAGTTCAGTTAAATTTGATGGTGACTGTTTGCGGACTGTAGTCTTCAAGTCATTCCACAGATTTTCAATGGGGTTTAAGTCTGAGCTCTGACTAGGCCATGCAAGGAAATTCACCTCTTTCTCCTTCAACCATTGTGTGGTCATTTTTGCTGTTTGCTTTGGGTCATTGTCATGTTGGAATGTAAAACTTCTTCCCATTGACAACTTTCTGCCAGAGGGCAGAAGATTTTCCTCAAGAATTTGACGGTATTTTGCCCCATCCATTTTTCCTTCTATCCTGACAAGTGCTCCAGTCCTTGCTGCAGAGAAAACACCCCAAAACAGGATATTACCACCTCCATACTTTAGAGCCGGTTCACACTGGGGCAACTCGTCAGGCGACTTAGCCGCCTGATGAGTCGCGTCCCGTTCTGTACCATGGAGCCGTTCTAATCGGAGCGACACAAGTCACTCCGACTTAGAAAAAGGTTCCTGTACTACTTTTGGGGCGACTTCAGGCAACTTGCATTGACTTCTATACTGAAGTCATTTTGCAAGCCACTGCTGAAGTCGGATGCCGGTCGCCTGAGGCAGTCGCACTGCAAGTCGTGCTGCCTCAGTGTGAACCGACTCTTACTGTAGGAATGGTGTTATTTGGATAGTGAGCTGTATTGGTTTTCTGCCACACATACAGTGCCTTGAAAAAGTATTCATACCCCTTGAAATTTTCCACATTTTGTCATGTTACAACCAAAAACATAAATCTATTTTATTGGTATTTTATGTGATAGACCAACACAAAGTGGCGCATAATTGTGAAGTGAAAGGAAATGATAAATGTTTTTCAAAATGATTTTACAAATACAGTAATTTTGGATTGAGAGTAACATGGTCTGAGAGTGTTTTTGTTTTATAAATTTTGACTTGATATACAAGTAGCGTCACATCACAACAGAGTACAAAAGAGAAGAGAGGCGCCTTTAAGTGTAGCAATATGGTTACATTTAATGAAGGTACAATATTTAGCAACTCACATGGTTGATGATTAAAAGAGGTACATCTAAGTATGTAGGCATCCGGAGTAAAGCTGTCCACATAGACCGTCCCCCGCACCGCCATAGACGTCATACCTTCCACGCTGCACTCCATGAGCGCTTCAAGCCTCGCTTTCAGATCGCTCTACTGTAGTGTAGTCTACCGGGTCATGATTGCAGACTGACATCGGTGAGAGCCGGTGGTGCAGAGGACGGTCTATGTGGACAGCTTTACCCCGGATGCCGGCATACTTAGATGTGCCTCTTTTAATCATCAACCATGTGAGTTGCTAAATGTTGTACCTTCATTAAATGTAACCATATTGCTACACTTAGAGGAGCCTCTCTTCTCTTTTATACTCTGTAGCTCCTGCTGGAATTTGCTTCTAATCCCCTTGTGGAGGCTTCCATTTGTGGATGGACATTTTATGGTTACACATTTATGGACTATAAACTGAAGGACTTATGAATAAATGGTTGTGGAACGAATCATCTGAGTTCCCATTATTTCTCATCAGGAAATTTGCTTTGATATATGAGTGCTTTGGATTAGAAACATGTTTCCAGAACGAATTATGCTCACAATCCAAGGTTTTACTGTAAATATGTGAAAAGTGTGGCGTGCATTTGTATTCAGCCCCCCCTGAGTCAATACTTTGTAGAACCGCCTTTCCTGCAATTACAGCTGCAAGTCTTTTTGGGGATGTCTCTGCCAGCTTTGCACATCTAGAGAGTGAAATCTTTGCACATTCTTCTTGAAAAATAGCTCAAGCCACCCATAGTTGAATGTTTGCTTCAGTTGCACTATTGGGGACTGAAATGCTCCAGAAAAGCTCTTTTAATGCTAAGCTAATCAAAATGTCCACAGCTGAAAGTCAAATGGCTTTGTGTGCCACTGAATTGTGATTATCTACACCTGATTGAGTTTACAAGTAACTTTTTAGGAGGGGGTGATCCTTTTTCCAACTCAGTGATTCTGTTTTTACAATGAAAAACATGTTGGTGTTATATCTTTCACTTGGATGTTATAGGTTGCACTGAGTAAACACAGCTGGATGAAACAAATTGCGTCTGTCTTCATTTCAGGCTGCAAAGCAACACAACGTGATTATTTTAAAGAAGGGGTAATTCTTTTTTATATCCACTGTGTAATGGAATAACAGAATGTTTCTGTCTCCTTGCGTACCTCCCAACATTTCGAGATGGGAATGAGGGACACCTACTAGCAAACATATGTAGGCATAGGGCACGCCCACTGCCACGCCCCTTAAAGGGGACATAACCAAAAAAAAGGTTAATAAAATCCACAAGTGTTTTTTATACCACTAATATTCCTTTATATTGGCTTTTAAAATTTACAAATGCAGCCATTTAGAATTAGGATGAAAGGTTTAGCACTGGGAAACACTTTTTGAAAAAGAAAAAAAAAGTGCATTTTATATACAACCTATCCTTTTCCTCTTACTTTTTTTTTGTTTGGAAAGAGCAGTGCACATTAGTTGCGGCCCTGTGCACTGCTCTATGCACACTACAAATCCCATAGTCCATCTCAGGAAGTTGGATCACAGCAGCAAAAATAAAACAAAAAGGAATTTGGAGAATTGAAGGAAGCTGAGAACAATAGAAGGGACTTTTAGTTAAGAATACATACAGTACTTTTTTTTTTTTTTTTTAAATCAGAGTTTCACTTTTTTTTTTTTTCATTAACTTTTTTTATTAAACTTTGTATAGAAGAAAATGCAAACATGGTATACAGTGCTTCAAGTAGTACAAGCCAAGCATACAAAGTTGCAATTGAAACAAATAAAATATTCAAATGAGATACAAGTCCAGATAACATACAGTAAAACCTTGGATTTGCAAGCATAATTTGTCTCAGAAACATGCTTGTAATCCAAAGCACTTGTATATCAAAGCGAATTTCCCCATAAGAAAAAATGGAAACTCAGATGATTCGTTCCACAACCATTTATTCATAGAGCCTTCAGTTTAAAGTTCATATAAAAGTATCATAGCAGTGTGTATGGTTGTGTAACCATAAAATATCCATCTACAAATGGAAGCCTCCACAAGGGGATTAGAAGCGAAACCCAGCAGGAGCTACAGAGTATAAAAGAGAAGAGAGGCTCCTCTAAGTGTAGCAATATGGTTACATTTAATGAAGGTAAAACATTTAGCAACTCACAAGGTTGATGATTAAAAGGGGCACATCTAAGTATGCAGGCATTCGGGGTAAAGCTGTCCACATAGACTGTCCTCCGCACCACCGGCTCTCATCGCTGTCAGTCTGTAATCGTGACCGGGAAGACTACCCTGCAGTAGAGCGATTGAGCCGCTCGTGGAGTGCAGTGTGGAAGGGACGACGTTGATGGCGGTCATCAACCATGTGAGTTGCTAAATATTGTACCTTCATTAAATGTAACCATATTGCTAGACTTAGAGGAGCCTCTCTTCTCTTTTATACTCAGGTGTGACATGACGCTACTTGTATATCAAGTCAAAATTTTTTAAAAAAAAATGTATTTGTCTTGCAAAACGCTCTCAAGGTTTTACTTTATAAAGAATGAACTGCAGAACGAGATTCCAGCATTTGCAAGGTAAGGTAAACTAGTATCACTTTAAGGTTATAATTTCAGCTGACTTTTATTTACCATTTAATAAATAAATTCCAGTCAATCAGTTTGTGTGCATTCACTATTATATACCATATAATCATTAAAATACACTCTCTCCCTTTCAGGTCCCGACAAGCGGTCCAGAACCATATCGAATATATCAGCAGGATAGAATCAGAGCACGTGACACAAATGGTGGGGATTTATCGGACACCAAACACATTGGGTATTGTAACACAATGGATGCCAAACGGATCCCTGCACTCTCTAATTTACCAGGTATGTCATAGTCATTTGATGTACCATGAAAGAATGCTTCAGGATCCTTTCACATGGACTGTCTGTGTTTCCGGCAGAACTTTTCGGAAGCTCCATGCAAGTTTATGGGCAGGCGAATGTAAACGGATGCGTGTCCGTTTACATCCGCCCATCTCATAAAAGTCCAGAAAAAAAAAATAGAAAGGGACGGTGCCTGATGTAAACAGAGGCAAGTCCGTTTTCATCCAACCATCCATAGATCCAGAATGGGTCCACAGAGGTCCGCTGTCAAAATGTGGACAAAAGCTGAACGGGCACGGATGTCACAAAAGCAACATCTGTCCTGTTCTGATTCAGCCGGGAATCTGTTAACAGATCTTCGATGAACAGAGAAAGCAAAGATCCTTAAAGTGGAACTTTAGTTAGAAAATTAAGTTCCACTAGATCACTTCATGTTGGCCCCTTTTGCAGGTATAGCTATGTAAAACATAAAAAATAAGAGCCTGTACTGTTCAAAATCCAGTACTGCACATGCTCAGTTGCTCTCTATTTTTAGGCACTGCAGAGTTTTTAGAGGCCGATCCGCTGACAGCCGAAGAATTAAACTCTTTCCTTTACAGCCAAGGAAGCTGCTTCTGTTTGATCTGCAACTGCAGTGGTGCTGCACATGTGATCAGTTATGACACCAGTCATTTGATGGTTTGACAGTTTGGTCAATCTCCAGGCTCCCCCCAAAAACATTTAAGTCAGCAGCTACAAATACTGTAGCTGCTGACTTTTACTATTAGGGCACTTACCTGTCCTGGAATCCAGCGTTGTCCTCACCTGAGACGATTTTTCAAATCAGTTATCGGGTGCCGCCATCTTCACAACCGGTTTCCTACTGCACGTGCATGAAGCCCGCTGTGCTTTCTGAATGGGCCGGCTGCAGGGGAAGAAGGGGCAGCTGAACATCTGCCTCAGTTCTGCCTCAGTTCACCTGTCAAAACCGGGTACCCCCCCCCCCCCAAAAGGTGCCAAATGCGGCAGCGGAGGGGTGGAGGTGGAGTTCAACCCCCCCAAAAAAAAAAATCATGAATGTGCCTAAAAAAAAAAAAAAATTGGCAAAAATTTTTTTTTTACTCACCTCACCTTTCTAAAGAACATTATTTTTTATCAAGTTGTTATGAGTACAATTTTGCTTTAAAGTAGATCTATGCTTATTCAAGTGGTTGTAAACCCTCACATATACCCAGTGAAGTGACTGGCCTCAGGTGAAACACAAGGATGAAACAAATCCTCCTACATACATTGTACTAGTTTATCTGCAGTCTTCTCTTCCCTACATCTGTTCAAAGTCAGTGTTGGTCATCTTACTTTAAAAAAGTAATTAGTTAAGTTACAAATTACTTCTCCCAAAAAGTAATTGCGTTAATAACTCAGTTACTACATTGGAAAAGTAATTAGTTACGCAGCAAAGTAACTGACTTTTTTTTTAAATATTCTATACGCGTAACTAAGGGGCGGGTCTAGTATTACTGTAACCAAGGGGCGCATTTATTATTATTGTTATATATCGTGTAACCAAGGGGCTGCTCTATTATTACTCTAACCAAGGGGCAGATCTGTTATAGCGTGTAAGCAAGTGGCGGGTCTATTATTATTATATCGTGTAAGGGGCGGATGGCTACAGAAGAGGGCGAATGTTAAATTAATGGGCAGAGCTCGATATATAACAATAATAATAAATGCGCCCCTTGGTTACAGTAATACTAGACCCGCCCCTTACTTACACGATAGACGCCCCTTGCAGAGTAGCACGAGCATCAGGAGCGTGCAGCATCGCCTCGTACAATTACATGTTAACTGCGCCTGCGCGGTGTAGAGTTCACTCAGAGCTGTTTAGGTTCGGCAATTTTCGGAAGCTCCGTAGTCCTTCGTACTGCGCAAGCCCTGCGCCTGCGCAGTACAGGGGGTCCTTATCCGGCGGGGAAACTTTTTCGGCAGGACACCGGAATTACACTACTGCCATCTAGTGGCAGTAGATGTAATTGGGGTAACTAAGCCAAAGTAATGTGAACTGAGTTACCATGAGGGGAAAAGTAATCAGTTAGATTACTAGTTACCCTCTAAAGTAACTGCGTTACGTAACTCAGTTTATTTTTACTCAGTTACTTACATCACTGTTCAAAGTGCAGAAAGCAGGGGGCGGTACTGAAGTAACACTGCCCAGCACAGTGAGAGCTGATTGGAGGGAAGGGAGACACCCCCCTTTACAAAGCACAAAGGAACAAAGCTGAGGCTGTCAATCACAGGCTGTGTGCTGAAGCTCCCTCCCCTGTCTCTCTTTTTTGCTTGGTCTCAAAAAAACTTGTCTGAAGTGACTCAAATACAGAGAAGTGACGCAGCGGACAGAAATGACACTAAGGACGATTTCACACACAAAAATCGTTAAATCGCAGAGCAGCCAGGGCAATTCGCCACTAGAGGGCAGTGTGGTGTGCGATTCAGCACATCACAGCCCCCTTTTTTTTTCTACTAGCTTTATTTGAAGTGCACAAAACGTACACTTCATTCACTGCAGTGTCAGGCAGCTCGGTTCGGCTCGGTGCGCTGCCATAAAATGCAGTATGTCTACATTTTACCACAGCACGCTGCAGCGGAGTGTGAATAGGACACCTAGGAGGCAATTGTTTTCTGTGTCCCTGCAGTGACAGACGATTTACCATGCAGTAAAACGCCTGTCATGAATTGGCCTCAATTGAGACAAGTCCACACGCCTTTCTGATGCTCTAAGTTATGGGAGGGAGATGACATCTTCACATGACTGTTGGTCCTGCATTTTATGTGATGATGTCACAGTGCAAACACTGTCCGGAGTTCCTTGGAGAAGAGGCTTCAGGGGCCGGTCATACAGCAGTGAGAAAGCCTATTCGAATGAGAAATATCCACCCCTTTTGCCATGCCCTTGTATACCCCACCTTTTTAATGAAGCACCCATCAAATGCAGCCTTCCAGCGCCCACCAATGCAGCCTCACCAGCGCCCATCAAATGCAGCCTACCAGCGTCCATCAATGCAGCCTACCAGTGCCTATCAATGCAGCCTCACCAGCGCCCATCCAATGCGGCCTCACCAGCACCCATCAATGCAGCCTCACCAGCGCTCATCAAATACAGCCTTACCAGCGCCTATCAAATGCAGCCTACCAGCGCCTATCAATGCAGCCTCACCAGCGCCCATCAAATGCAGCCTCACCAGCGCCCATCAAATGCAGCGCCTCACCAGCGCCCATCAAATGCAGCCTCAGCCTCACCAGCACCCATCAATGCAGCCTCACCAGCGCCCATCAAATGCAGCCTCACCAGCGCCCATCAAATGCAGCCTCACCAGCGCCCATCAAATGCAGCCTCACCAGCGTCCATCAAATGCAGCCTCACCAGCGTCCATCAAATGCAGCCTACCAGCGCCCATTATTCAATGTTTGCTTGCTTCAATTAATTCGGGAGTCGGGACACAGACACAGTCCTCCACCGCCATTGTGCCTCTGACACTATGTGCGAACGGAGCGGCGGCTGCCTGCTGCTGCTGAGACTTATGCCGTGTACCCACGGCTGGACTTTTCGACAGAAAATTTGACCGTGTGTGGGCTTCATCGGACCTTTGCTGTCGAAAAATCAGACGGACTTTAGATTTAGAACATGTTTCAAATCTTTCTGACGGACTCGAGTCCGGTCAAAATATCCGTTCGTCTGTATGCTAGTCCGACGGACGAAAACCGACTAGGGCAGCTATTGGCTACTGGCTATGAACTTCCTTATTCTAGTCCGGTCGTACGTCATCGAATCCGTCTGACTTTGGTGTGATTGTGTGTAGACAAGTCCGACGAAAAGTCCGCCGGAATTCAGTCCGTCGAAAAGTTTGGTCGTGTGTACACGGCATTAGTTGCTTGCTGCAGAGAGAAGAGAGTAGGAACACCAGTGGCTGGGCGCCCCCCAGGCAGCAGTGAGCCCTAGACGGCTGCCTAGTTTGCCTAGTGGTAGCACTGGCCCTGTAGATGAGAAGTGGCGCTCAGTGGTGCCAGAATAAATAATAATTGATCCTGGCCATTGAAATAAATTAACGATCAAGCGCTAAACGCGTCTAGCATTAACGTGCCTTTCGACGCGTTTACATGTGGCAGGTGTTTTCTTTTTTTTAGTGTTTTTTTTCTGCCTAAACACTGCTGCTGGATCCCTGGCTGTGGGTTCTTCTCCCCCTAAATCCTGCCCCTGCCTCTGCAGGACACATAGGCTAACATGCAGGAGCGTAGAGGCAAGGAAAAAAAATTGAAGACGCCCCTAAAAGCAGCGTTAAAAATGCCCAGTGTGCATGAGGCCTAAACCTAATGAACATTTAACCCTTGGAGACCCCAACGCAAAAGACATTTATGTATTTCTGGAGCCCAGATTGGGGATTTAAATGAATTAATACACTATATTGTCAAAGGTATTGTAACGCCTGCCTTTACACGCACATGAACTTTAATGGCATCCCAGTTTTAATCCGTAGGGTTCAATATTGGGTTGGTCCACCCTTTGCAGCTATAATAGGTTCAACTCTTCTGGGAAAGGCTGTCCACAAGGTTTAGGAGTGTGTCTATGGGAATGTTTGACCATTCTTCCAGAAGCGCATTTGTGAGGTCAGGCACTGATATGGACAAGAAGGCCTGGCTCGTAGTCTCTGCTCTAATTTGTCCCACAGCTGTTCTATCGGGTTGAGGTCAGGACTCTGTGAAGGCCAGTCAAGTTCCACCACCCCAAACTCACTCATCCATGTCTTTATGGACCTTGCTTTGTGTACTGGTCCAAATCATTTGGTGGAGGGGGGATTATGGTGTAGGGTTGTTTTTCAGGGGTTGGGCTTGGCCCGTTAGTTCCAGTGAAGGGAACTCTAAAGCCCCATACACACGGTCGGAAAATCCGACCACCAAATCCATCGGATTTGGTCCGACGGATTTAGTTCGAAACTGGTGTTGCATACACACGGTCGGACAAAGTTGTCGGAAAATCCGATCATTCTGAACGTGGTGACGTTTGTTGCCTACGACGGGACTACGTAGAGGCTAGTAGCCAATAGCTTTGGTCTTGTAATGTGATCTGAGCATGCGTGGCACTTTGTCCGTCGGAATTCGCTACACACGATCGGAATTGGTATGATCGGACTTTGTTGTCGGAAAATCTTTAGAGCAGGAGATAGAACTTTGTCCGTCGGACAATCCGATGGAAAATGTCCGATGGTGCCTACACACGGTTGGAATTTCCGACAACATTGTCCGATAGGACAGAATCCATCGGAAAATCCGACTGTGTGTATGGGGCTTTAGGGCGTCAGCATACCAAGACATTTTGGGCAATTTCATGCTCCCAACTTTGTGGGAACAGTTTGGGGATGGCTCCTTCCTGTTCCAACATGACTGCGCACCAGTGCACAAAGCAAGGTCCATAAAGACATGGATGAGCGAGTTTGGGGTGGAGGAACTTGACTGACCTGCACAGAGTCCTGACCTCAACCCGACAGAACACCTTTGGGATGAATTAGTGCGGAGACTGTGAGCTAGGCCTTCTCGTCCATATCAGTGCCTGACCTCACAAATGCACTTCTGAAAGAATGGTCAAACGTTCCCATAGACACTCCTAAACCTTGTGGACAGCCTTCCCAGAAGAGTTGAAGCTGTTATAGCTGAAAAGGGTGGGCCAACACAATATTGAAGCCTACGGACTAAGACTGGGATGCCATTAAAGTTCATGCGTGTGTAAAGGCAGGCGTCCCAATACATTTGACAACATAGTGTATGTCAGCATTGGCATATTTCAATATTATTTCCAGGTCACCTAAAGCCTATACAGTTATCAATATATGGTATCTGCCTACCAGAAACATTGTGGGTGTTTCCTTCATTAAAGAATATAAGTGACTGTCAAACATATTACCATTAGAGGTTGTAAATTCCAAGCAAATAGCTACATGTTTAAATATGAAAGTGGAATGTCTTGTGTGCCAAAAGGATTTGTCATTTTCTTCAGCTGCTTTTATGATTCATCCACCTCTGACAGGTGACACAATTGGGAAAGTGACACCACTTTCTCTGTTAGAGGTAAAGAATGCAATGGTGACACCTTCCAACTCACAGCCTGTTGATTGGATGGTGAATGAATAACAGCCCTCATTCTGCTCTCTTCTTTATCTGTACATGCAGCAGAGCTTCATTGGCTCCTTCTCCTCCTTGGCTCCCATTTCCAATCTTAACCACTTGCCGACCGCCACACGCCGACATACGTCAGCACAATTGCAGTAGTGGGCAAATGGGCATACCTGTACGTCCCCTTTAATTGGCTTGATGTCTGCCCGCCGTGTACAGCGTGACCACGCCCGCGGGACCTGCAGACTTGATGTCTGCCGGTCTCCCGGCAATCGTCTCACGGAGCCGCAGAGCGGGGAGATGCCTATGTAAACAAGGCATTTCCCCATTCTGCCTAGTGACATGACAGAGATCCACTGCTCCCTGCCATCCCCCCACAGTTAGAATCACTCCCTAGGACACACTTAATCCCTTAATCGCCCCCTAGTGGTTAATCCCTTCCCTGCCAGTGTCATTTACACAGTAATCAGTGCATTTTTATAGCACTGATCGCTGTATAAATGACAATGGTCCCAAAATAGTGTCATAAGTGTCCGATCTGTCCGCCATAATGTTGCAGTCATGGTAAAAATCACAGATCGTCGCCATTACTAAAAAAAAAAAAAAATTTATAATAAAAATGCCATAAAACTATCCCCTATTTTGTAGACGCTATAACTTTTGTGCAAACCAATCGATATACTAAACACAAAAAGTTGTGCAAATACAAATGGTGAACAGGTGTGTGTAAAAACACCCTTGAAATAATTAATGTAATTTTATAAAAATTGTGATAAAAATGCAAAAAATTATTTATGTGTAAAAAGTCAAAAAATCTATATAAAAATTGAAGAGACTATGTGAACAAATCAAAAAAATAAATAAGTAAAAGTTGGTCATATATGTTGCATGTGAAATAATGACAGTGAAAAAACTTCTGAAACACACCAACCTACAGACAAAAAAATCATTATATGCTTATTGCGATTTTTTTTTTTTTTTTTTTACCAAAAAATATGTAGAAGAATACGTATCGCCTAAACTAAGGAAAAAAATAGTTTTTTTATATATTTTTGGGGGATATTTATTATAGAATAAGGAAAAAATATAGCATTTTTTTTTCAAAATTGTTGCTCTTTTTTGGTTTATAGCGCAAAAAATTTAAACCGCAGAGGTGATCAAATACCACCCAAAAAAAATCTATTTGTGGGAAAAAAAGGACGTCAGTTTTGTTTGGGTGCAACATCTCACGACCGCGCAATTGTCAGTTATTAAAGCGACGCAGTGCCGAATCGCAAAAAGTACTCTGGTCAGGAAGGGGGTAAAATCTTCCAGGGCTGAATCGGTTAAAAAGGTTGTAAACCTCAGACATAAAATCTGAACAAAGCATATCCCTCTATAGTGTGTACATATCTAACGTAAGAGCACTAAGTGTAATTTCTGCTTACTGCTTCATTCCTCTGCTACCATCACTTCCGACAAGTTTTCCTGACACCAAGAGAAAAAAAGGTGACAGTGGATGGACCTCCAGCTGATTGACTGTCTCAGCTCTGTTCCTGTGAGCTGTGTGGAGGGGGGGAGTCGCTTCCCACCAATCAGCTCTCAGACAGCTCCTCACTGAACTCTGCAAAGTGTAATTGTTATCTCTCTGCCCCCTTTTTTTTTTCTGAACTCTCAGACAAGCTTATAAATTCAGCACTTTGAACTGATGTAGAGAATAGAAGACTGCAGATAAACAAGTAAAACTTACGTAGGAGGATTTGTTTCATCTCTGTTTCACCTGAGACCAGTCACTTTACTGGGTACTGTATATGTAAGGGTTTGCAACCACTTTAAGCTGCCCATAAACGGATCGAAATTTGGCTGGTTCAGCAGGGAGCGGCCAAATTGTAATCCATGTGTTGCTCCGTCGATCTGGAATGATTGGACTGAATGATCTTGTTGGATCATTTTTTGATCAGCCAGCTGCAGCTGATCAATGTATTCTGCACCGCAATGCCAACACACTAATACTCTGCAACGCAGCATTGTGTGCCAACAGCCCATTGAGCTGAATGGGCAGCCTTAAGGCCCCTTTCACTCTGGGGCGGTGGGTGAGTTGGCGGTAGAACAAGCTATTTTTAGCGGCGCTTTACCGCCAATTTTGCAGCGATATTCGGCCGCTAGTGGGCGCTTTTACCCCCCCGCTAGTGGCCGAGAAAGGGTTAAAACCACTGCAAAGTGCTGCTGCAGATCACATGTACCGGTCAATCTGAGTGATCTGAGAAGCATCTCAAACAGATCTCAAATGCAAGCTAAATCATGTTGTTTTTTTGTTCTTTGTATGTTAACATGACACAGTACAGCTTCATGTCTATATACTGGGTGTAATTCTCAGCAGCAGGCGGGAATCTATGTTTGTGTAGGGGTCTATTGTTGCTGGGGGGGCAGTTGTTGACGTAGAGGTCTATTGTTGCTGGCTGCTGGTAAATATGTTGTTGTTGCTGGGGGTCTATTGTTGCAGGTGTGGATCTATTGCTGCTGGGCTGGATCTATTGTCACTGGGGTGGTATTTTGTAACGTATTTTGTAACCATTGTTGCCAGGGGGGAGGAATATAATGTTGCATGGGGATCTATTGTTGCTGGGGCAGATCTATTGTTTCTAGGGTGGGTCTAGTGTTGCTGGGGGTATCTATTATTGCTGGGGGGTTTATTGTTAGGGGGCATCTATTGTTGCTGGGGGATCTATTGTTGCTGGGGTGGGTATTTTGTTGCTGGGTGGGGTTTATTGTTGCTAGGGAATCTAATGTTGCCGGGGTGGGTCTAGTGTTGCTGGGAGTGTCTATTTCTGCTGGGGGGATTTATTGTTGCTGGGGGATCTATAGTTTCTGTGGGATCTAAAGTTGCTGGGGTGGGTGTAGTGTTGCTGGGGGGATTTATTGTTGCTGGGGGAATATATAGTTTCTGTGGGATCTATTGTTGCTGGGGCGGGTATAATGTTACTAGGGTTTGTCTAATTCTGCTGGGGGTATCTATTATTGCTGGGAGAATGTATTATTGCTGGGAGAATGTATTATTGCTGGGGGGATCTATTGTTGCTCTGGAATTTATTATTGCTGGAGGAATTTATTATTGCTGGGGGATCTATTGTTTCTGGGGGAATTTATTATTGCTGGGGGATCTATTGTTGCTGGGGGAATTTATTGTTGCTGGGGGAATTTATTATTACTGGGGGATCTATTGTTGCTGGGGGAATTTATTATTACTTGGGTATCTATTGTTGCTGGGGGAATTTATTGTTGCTGGGGGAATTTATTGTTGCTGGGGGATCTATTGTTGCTCGGGAATTTATTATTGCTGGGGGAATTTATTATTGCTTGGGTATCTATTGTTGCTGGGGGAATTTATTATTGCTGGGGGATTTATTATTGCTGGGGGATCTATTGTTGCTGGGGGATTTATTATTGCTGGGGGATCTATTATTGCTGGGGAATTTATTATTGCTGGGGGATCTATTATTGCTGGGGGAATTTATTATTGCTGGGGAATTTATTATTGCTGGGGAATTTATTGTTGCTGGGGGATCTATTGTTGCTGGGGGAATATATAGTTTCTGTGGGATCTATTGTTGCTGGGGCGGGTATAATGTTACTAGGGTTTGTCTAATTCTGCTGGGGGTATCTATTATTGCTGGGAGAATGTATTATTGCTGGGAGAATGTATTATTGCTGGGGGGATCTATTGTTGCTCTGGAATTTATTATTGCTGGAGGAATTTATTATTGCTGGGGGATCTATTGTTTCTGGGGGAATTTATTATTGCTGGGGGATCTATTGTTGCTGGGGGAATTTATTGTTGCTGGGGGAATTTATTATTACTGGGGGATCTATTGTTGCTGGGGGAATTTATTATTACTTGGGTATCTATTGTTGCTGGGGGAATTTATTGTTGCTGGGGGAATTTATTGTTGCTGGGGGATCTATTGTTGCTCAGGAATTTATTATTGCTGGGGGAATTTATTATTGCTTGGGTATCTATTGTTGCTGGGGGAATTTATTATTGCTGGGGGATTTATTATTGCTGGGGGATCTATTGTTGCTGGGGGGATTTATTATTGCTGGGGGATCTATTATTGCTGGGGAATTTATTATTGCTGGGGGATCTATTATTGCTGGGGAATTTATTATTGCTGGGGAATTTATTATTGCTGGGGGAATTTATTGTTGCTGGGGGATCTATTGTTGCTGGGGAGGGTTCTATTGCTGCCGGCTGCAAAGGATCTATTTTACTGCTTTTCTTGTTATCATTAACAAATACCATACAAATTACTTTACAAAGCACCACAAAATAATACTTGGTTCTATAGTCTCTTAAAATGGCTGGTACTGGGAGGTGGGTAAGGGTGGAACCAAGTGGCGGTGCTCGGGGGTGGGTAGGGGTTCGGGGGCAAGTAGTGACTCAGAAGGGGGGAGTTTCTGCACCTATTCTCTGAGAAAAAAAAAAAGATTCTCAGCATCTGTTCTTTCAAGAAATTCTCCATTTATAAAAAAAAATTACAGAGCTATTTTTCTTATGAAACTGCATGTAAATTAGTTCTGTGCAAATATGGGCCAAAAACAAAAGTTACTAGGCTATTTTCTCACCAGGGCAAAGGTTTATATATATATATATATACACAAACACAAGACGATATCAAGAAAATATGGCCACTAGCTGGTGCTTACAATCATACAAGCATTTCCTGTGATCATCATCTCCATCTAGTGGTTATAATGTGGTATTTTCCTGATTCACTCTATTCTGTATGAATGAATAACATTTAACCTGGAGAGAAAATAGCCCAATAACATTAATGTTTGATGCACAGAGTTTCACAGGACATAAAAGCCTTGAAACTGTTTCATAAAGACATCCCTATAAAACAAAATAAAAAAAAGAAGAAGAAGACATCCCTACCTAAATAAAGGAAAAACAACAAAAGTATTCCGTTCCCCAAAATAAATATCTTTGATATTTTAGTTAAATTTTGTATGTCATTAAAATTACAATAAAATATGTCCTTTCTATTTAAGGACATATATATTTCTTAAAGGAAGGAGAAATTCCCTGAGCTCAGTGCCCATGAACTGTAAATGTCAAAAAAGTCCAAGCTACTGTATAACTGTCAAATATATGAGAGCAAAATCTGATAATGTCACACATGTCTCCACTCCTATACCTAAACACAATAAGAACTACTACTAACCTCATCAGAATGTGAATAGTACTGTATATAAAGTATACAACACATAGGAAAAATCTCTGTGTTAATCTTTTTTTCGTATTGGGAATGGCAAAACCTTCAGACGTCAATATTACATCTATTTATAGACAAATATGTTTTCTTGGGTGTCGCTAATATGCAGGTGATGAAGGTAAAGTCTAGTTCACTTCCTTCCCTGCCCATTGTCATATGACATCCACAGATGGGATCTCCCATCCTGGGCGGGCGTCATATGACGTCCCCGGCCTCCCGGAGGCGTCACAGAGGAGCCGATGCGCGTGCCTGGCTGCCGCGTTGTCCTCCGGTCACTCGCGATCGCTCGTTACAGAGCAGGACCGTGGATCTGTGTGTGTAAACGCACAGATCCACGTCCTGTCAGGGGAGAGGAGACAGATCGTGTGTTCATACTAAGTATGAACACCTATCGGTCTCCTCCCCTAGTCAGTCCCCTCCCACTCCCTAGTGAACACATTTAACCCCTTGATCGCCCCCTAGTGTTAACTCCTTTCCTGACAGTGACATTTATACAGTACAGGCATACCCCACTTTTAAGTACACAATGGGGTTTATTTACTAAAGCTGGAAAGTGTAAAATCAGGCTCACTTCTGCATAGAAACCAATGAGCTTCCAGGTTTTATTACCGAAGCTTAATTGAACAAGCTGGGGTTAGAAGCTCATTGGCTTCTATGCAGAAGCGAGCCTGATTTTAAACTTTCCATCTTTAGTAAATAATAGACATGGGAGCCATCAAATAATTAATCGTTAATATCGTTACGAAACGTTATGAATCGTTACGTTTCGTTACGAATAATAACGAATTATCCGAAAACTTATTAACGTTACATAACACGTACGAAATTTAGGTACCCCCCATAGCTTATCATTCTATATTTTAAACGTACGAAATTTAATTTGGATTTGTACGAAATTCGTATTTCGTACGAATCCAAATTAATTAATCGTTAATATCGTTACGAAACGTTATGAATCGTTACAAATCGTTATGAATCGTTGCGAATATCGACACTCTACGAATAATAACGAATTATCCGAAAACTTATTAACGTTACATAACACACCAATCACTCGTTTACGAATACGAAATTTCGTATTTCGTACTTCCTCTGAGTGATTGGTGAACAATAGACAATAGACTTGTGTTATGTAACGTTAATACGTTTTCAGATAATTCGTTATTATTCGTAGAGTGTCGATATTCGTTATACTGAATCTTGAATTCATTCGAATCATTCGTTATATCCGCTATAATTTCTTTTATATTAGTTGAAATTCATCATTTGGTAGTTTGGATTCGGATAATTTGGATCCGAAATTCGTGAACGAAATTTCGTATTTCGTACAGAATTCGTATTCGTAAAAATTCGTAATTTGGATTCGTACGAATGTGTGAATTTTGAAAAATTTGTACGAATTTCCGATTCGTACGAAACTAATCGCACATGTCTAGTAAATAAACCCCATTGTGTACTTAAAAGTGGGGTATGCCTGTAATCAGTGCATTTTTATAGCACTGATCGCTGTATAACTGTCAGTGGTCCCAAAATAGTGTTAAAAGTGTCTATGTCCGCCGCAATGTCACTGTCACGATGAAAATCGCAGATCGCCACCATTACTAGTAAAAAAAAAATAATAATAATAAAAATGCCATAAATCTATCCCCTATTTTGTAGGCGTGATAACTTTTGGCAAACCAATCAATACACGCTTATTGCGATTTTTTTTTTTTTACCAAAAATATGTAGAAGAATACTTATCGGTCTAAACTGTGGACATTTTTTTTATTATAGCAAAAAAGTAAAAAATACTGTGTTTATTTTCAAACTTTTCGCTCTTTTGTTTGTTTATAGCGCAAAAAATAAAAACCGCAGACGTGATCAAATCACCAAAAGAAAGCTCTATTTGTGGGGAAAAAATTATAAAAATTTAATTTGGGTACAGTGGTGCATGACTGCGCAATTGTTATTCGAAATGTTACAGCGCTGAAAACTGAAAATTGGCCTGGGCAGAAAGGGGGTGAAGATGCACTGTACTGAAGTGGTTAATGCGCTTTAAATAAAAAAAATAAAAAATACATTTGTTACTCCATTGCTGGTGTCAGGAGCGCGCCTAGGTTAATTGACGACTAACGCGGCTGATTTTGCCTGCTATTCACCCCCCACCCTCTCTCCTGTAAACATTTAAAAGTCATTATAATATGCAGCCATTGTTGCTGCTCTTACCAACTTTGGTTGCTAGGGTGCTGGCGCAGCAACTAATGACTTTGTGGTCCAGCCGCCAGAGTCCCAGCAACCAATAACACTGTGCTGCTGTGTGTCAGCTAAGATTTGTTTTATCCTTAGGTGTTAAGGGGTTAAATTATTACATTTCTGGAGGGTTAAAACATTTTTTATTTTGTCTGGTTACAGCGAGATTTATATCCCGTTCTTCCACTGAGTCTATGTATCAGGATCCTGAGAGATGTTGCTGAGGGTTTGACTTTCTTACACAACCTTCACCCTACTATAGCGCACCAGCGCCTGAAGCCATGCAATATTCTTTTGGATGACCAGTACCACGTAAAGGTAAGACAGTTGGAGTAGAAGTTTCTGTTAAAAGATTCATAGCCAGTAATAAAGATGTTAGGAAGTTTTAAAATCTTTATTTATTTTTTATTATTGAAAATGGTCTAAACGCATCGATCAATTTTCTCTAGGTTTATACATATATTTCAGCTATATGCAATATACTGGAAATAGTATTTGAACAGTAAAAACCTTGAGATTGGTTGTCCTGTTTCTCGTTCCCTATGTGTTTACCAAAAATAGTGCTCAAGTTGGTGCATTTCAATATTGATAAGGCATCATTAATGGTTAGCCTAAAACTGTCAATACAAAGTTGGACCGGGCACCCCAAGATTTCCACTTCCTAACACCAGGCAGGCTTATATGATTTGGTGAGTGATAATCCAATGAATACTCAGTGAAGATGAACAAGATATCTTATTCGTCCAAATAACACCAAGAAGTGTGATCCACCACCGTATAACATATGCGCTTACCAGAGGGCAAGCTTACACAAGCCTGTAGAGTAATGCCCCGTACACATGGTCGGAAATTCCGACCCCAAAATCCATCTGATTTTTTCCGACGGATTTTGTCTGACGCTGGTGTTGCATACACACGGTCGGACAAAGTTGTCGGAAAATCCGATCATTCTGAACGTGGTGACGTTCATTGCGTACAACGGAACTACGTAGAGGCTAGTAGCCAATAGCTTTGGTCTCCTAATTTGATCTGAGCATGCGTGGTACATTGTCCGTCGGAATTCTCTACACACGATCGGAAAAAGTCAGATCGGATTTTGTTGTCGGAAAAGTCCGATGGAGCCCACACACGGTCGGATTTTCCGACAACATGGTCCGATCGGACATTTTCCGTCGGAATTTCCGACCGTGTGTACGGGGCATTACTCAATGTCTTGTCAGCAAACAGTCACATCGACCCTCCACAGTATGGAACCAGAGGCAGACAGGACGACTCAATCCAGTAGGCATATGGAACATTCAGCAGGCAGGACCCAAAGGGATAAAAGAAGCCTCACCATAGTGTGAATCGGTATAGCCACATTTATTTTAAAAAAACGTTCCCTAAACGACGTCTTTCTGAGACGAAACGTACGTCGGGTGGTTGGCGCACTGACGTCATTGCGGTGTACCTCGTAGTTTGAACGGGTGTCTGCAAGCTGGCCGGCTATTGTTTTTACTCTTGATATTTTTACCTGCAACTTGATGTAAGTGCAATTTCGTTTTTTTAATAAATGTGGCTATACCGATTCACACTAAGGTGAGGCTTCTTTTATTTCCTCTCACTTCCTGTTTCGTTATGGGACAGGAAGTGAAGGACAATCCCTTCAATGGGATACAGATGTAAAAAAAAAAAAAAAAAACTGACAGGGGTTATAACCCTCCCTGATGCAAATTGGAATGCGGGGAAACCAGCAAGTGTGAACCCAGCCTTAATGTCTAACTAAAGACAAAACAGTTTTTTTTTTTTTTTTAGATGAGAGTTAATACCCCCTGCCAGTTTTTTTTTTGTTTTTCATCTGTGTCCCATTGGGGAGATTTTCCTTCACTTCCTGTCCCATAGCCAAAACAGGAAGTGAGAGGAAATCCCTACAAGGTGAGAGAACCCTGGGGTGTCACCAGAACTAGTGTCCCCATTGGAAGATTTCCTTTTAATTCCTGTTCTGATGTCAACCCAAAATTTGGGATTTTCTTTTACTTTCACTTTTTAAGATGATATCAGAAAACAGAAAATAGAGAGGGTATATCTCCCTAAGGCCCCTCTCACACTTGTGCGACTTCAAAGTCGCGCCATTTTGCCGTGATTTCAAGGAATGCCTGTGTAAGTAGCATCAAAATCGGACCAAAGTAGTGCAGGGACTACTTTGAAGTTGGAATGACTTGAAGTTGTACTAATATGAATGGCTGTCATTGGAAAACATGGGGAACGACTTGTCATGCTATTTTGCAGTCCCAAATCGTGGGACAAGTGTGAAAGGGGCCTAAAGGGGCCACAGACAGCAATAAAATATATATATATATATACACACAGTAAATATTATTTTTTTTTATTTATTTATTTATTTTTTAGCTTTCAGATGTCCAAGCACTGGACTTACCAAAGCTTTCAATTTCTTCGGATGAAAATAATACACACAGAGTCTATATGTCACCTCAAAGGCTACAGGGTCATAAACAAACAACAGCAGATGATATGTACAGGTTCGTTTTTTTTTTTTTTTGGAATTTCCCCATTCGTTACCAATGCTGTATATAGATTTTACCAGCCAATGTGCTCATACTGTATTTTGTTCTGGTTAGGAGATTTTACACCAGCAGATCTAACCTTCCAGCCATAGTGTCTAGTCAATAACTCTAAGCAGGAGTAGCGCTACCCCTACAGGAGCCGCTTGGTAATGTGGGTTCTCTGTTCTGCACCTCGACTCCAAGAACAATTTCAGCCCCTCTGACGCACCTGGTTGAGTGAAAGTTAATGCACCCACGTATAGGAACACAAGTTTCAATGCCTTTAACTCAACTGTGAATAAGTACCAGGAAATAGACAGTTTAGTGATAAATGAACTCAGTGTATTGGTATACAGGGTCACCGATAAGGGGGTACAACTGGGACTCCTGTAGGGGGCCCGGCCAGCAGCAGCAGGTTTCATGGATGTGTGCTGTCAGTCAGTCAGTGTACATTATGTCCCCCCGCCATGACTCCGGGGAAATCCAATTCTCTGTCATCCAGGGCTGAGGGGTGCCCATCTGTTCACATACCTCCAAACTTTTTGACATGGGAATGAGGGACACATCAGCAAAAGTAGGCAGGCATAGAACACACCCCTGGCCATGCCCCCCTTTAAAGGAGAATTGTACCAAAAAACAAGATTGGTTAAACCCACAAGATCTTTTTTTTTAACACTATTATTCCTTTATATTGGCTTTAGGAATTTACAAATGCAGCAATTTAGAAACCAGATGAAAGGTTTAGCACTGGAAAACACTTTTTGATAGATAAAAAGTGCATTTTATATACAGCTATATAGATCAGACCAAAATGAGTGACAAATGAGGAGGAATGAGGGACAGAGGGACATTGCTCAAATCAGGGACAGTCCCTTGAAATCAGAGACAATTGGGAGCTATGTGTTCACCCAGAGGACCGGGAGACTGTAGATCAAGGGGGACTTTTTTTTTTCATTTTCAGGGCCCCCCTTACACACTATTCTGTGATGAGATAGAAGTCCTGACTCTGTAAGTCCCCGCTGCTAGCCTGACGGAGTGATTCAGCTTGCCTTGCACACTGCCTGACTCCTTCAGCAAGTAAGTGCTGAGGGAATCAGGTAGAAGAAGAGCGCTGGCAGGCTGGCAGACTTGGGGCATTTGGCTGGAACTGGAAGCGATCCGTGGAGGCAGAAGCAGCAGAGTCCAAGTGTGCCCAGAGGGATCGCCGGCTCTGGCAGAAGTCACAGCATAGGCATGGGCAGGGGGTGTGCCAGATGTGCCTGGGCACACCCTAATCACTACATGCAGTACCGATCTCCCCTACTGCCCGGGCTTCTCCCATGTTGCCCCCCCCCGACCTGCAGTGCTGCTGGCTTTCCTTCTCTCCCCCCAGCTGCTGCGGGGGATGTTTCAGGTTCTAGAGTGGGGGAAGGGGCTAGTAAATATGTAATTTATCAGTACGTTCCTTTTCTAAATAAACATAGTGAACATGCTCACTCACTGTGTTTATTCATAACTGAAGCATAGTAAACTGTGTTCACTATGCTTTAGTTTGTGAATTAACAGGAAGCCGCTCAGCACAGAGCACTTCCCATTCAATCACTGCCCCATGCAGCTGAGGTTGCTGAGAAAGACATGTGTTTGAGCTTTAGGGTGCACACCCTATGAGTCACAGGAAAGGTACAGTCATGACATGACAGCACACTTACACACCTTTCCCCTTGCCTTGACCTTTGCCTATTTTCAACAATATAACAGGGAGCAGCTAAATATGATCATCATTATCATCATGATGATGATAACACTCACACAGTATAGGTGCTGTCATAGCACCTGTACTGTCACTGGTGCTTATCATGATGATAACGATGATGATAACTGAAGGAAGGACAGTGAAATGCAAGCCGGCCATAGATGGTTCAAATCCCAGCCGGTTCAGCAGGGACCAGCCGAGATTCGAACCATCTATGGGCAGGCTGATTGTACCCAAGTTGATTGTTGTACAACTTGGGTACAACTGGCCTGTCAGATTTTACATGCAATTATTCCTAGCGACTAATAAAGAAAATAAGGATTTCAAAGAAAACCTGTGGTCGGACCTTAAAGGCACAACAAACACTGGGAGTACAAAAAAGTATTTAACATTTATTGAAAAATACATAAAGTATAAAGACCGGAGACATGAAAGAAATAATAAAAATCACATATACAGTTAAGAGTTGATACATGATGTGAGCCCTAATGCGTCTACGCGTTTCGTTGTACACTTCTTCAGGACACATTTGGGGTTCAGTAGTTGCATAGAAGAGAGGGATCTCACTATCTTGCAAGAGGGTCACGTACATATATTCCCAGCGACTATTATAGATAGGTGGGTGGGGTCAGGGACAGGCTTTTTAGGGGACCTATCAGGTAGGCTGTATGGGGCACCATGATTTCTAACAGCGGCCCTGTTGGTATGGGTTAGAGTAAATGGTGGTTTGAATATAAATGAGCACACATTGTATGATGAACAATAATAAATGAATATAAATGAGCACACAGAAGTTTGGTTCAGACACAGTCTGCTAAACTGTAGAAAAAATGTAAAACAGAGAGCACACTGGCCTAGTGCATTATTCAACAAAAATGTATTAAAAAATTATAAAATAGATTAAAACTACTCACAAGTGTAGGCAGTAAGCTCCCACATCAAGCCACTACAAGTGGTAATCAAACTCTCAGCTATGTCGAAACCTCTTGCCTGAGGGGGACCTCACCAGTGACCAGGGTCCCTTCTGGCTGATGCATTTAAAAGGTAACCCTTCTTCATCAGAGCTACAGTCTGCTAAACAGTGTAATTACTATGCCAAAGTATCTAAGAATAGAATGTTGTATCACTAGACTGGAAATAACTCATGAGTCAGCAGTAAACAGTGCATATAAGTATTAACTGCAATGTGAATAATAATACTATAGCTCAGGGGTGTCCAAACTTTTTTCAAAGAGGACCAGATTTGATGATTTGACCAGAAGTGAACATGTGGGAGGGCCGACCATTTTTCTTACATTCTTTGAACCATTAAAATTCGGTCTAAGTGTGTTCGTCCGAGCACTAATACACTGCCCAACAATAATTCTCTTGCCTTTGTGGCTGTGTGTGGTGAAGAGATGAGCTCGGGCATGTTATTTTGATATATATAGTGTGACAGCACTGGCTGGCAACAGGACTGAGACAAACGGAGCGGAGGTTTCCAGCTTTCCAGACCTGGTGTGGTGAGAGGGCTGTTGCCCACAGTTCGTTAACGCACTTTACACACTTATCGGTCGAAAATTCCGACCACAAAATCCGGATTTTTTCCAACGGATTTTGTCCGACACTGGTGTTGCATACACACGGTCGGACAAAGTTGTCGGAAAATCCGATCATTCTGAATGTGGTGACGTTCGTTGCATACGACGGAACTACGTAGAGGCTAGTATACAATAGCTTTGGTCTTGTAATGTGATCTGAGCATGCGTGGCACTTTGTCCGTCGGAATTCGCTACATACGATCGGAAAAAGTCCGATAGGACTTTGTTGTCGAAAATTTGAGAGCAGGATCTCAAACTTTTTTCGTCGGAATTTCCGACGGAAAAAGTTTGAGATCCTGCTCTCAAAAGTCCGATGGAGCCCACACACGGTCGGAATTTCCGACAACATGGTCCGATAGGACATTTTCCGTTCGAAAATCCGACCGTGTGTATGGGGCATTAGACTCATACCACAGTGTTACTGGGACCTGTAGTTCTACAAAGGAGTCGCACTCAATTAGACTGAATTCAAGCAGGCCTCAAGCCTATGCCTCACTGAGATACCAACACTGTGCGGTTCAGAGACAAATATACGGGAGGCAGTTATAAGTGTGTCACACCACCGGAATAGTTTAAATCGTTAGCTTACATTGCCTTTTGCTCTTGTTAAAACCCTTGGATTACAATACACTGCAGTATAATAGCTTGCAGAAGACAGAAGACCAAAGACTGCATCTTTCACTGAGAGACCGTGTGCATAGTTGCTGTAGCAAGGGACTGCACCATACCTCAAGGGGAAGCTATTGAGCAAAGTGTACTGTACTGTGTTTGTTTAACATTGTATTACTGTGATCAGTCAGCCTGCTGGAAGTGGGAAAGTGCCCAGTGTCAGAACATTGTCACTCTGAGCACTGGTACCATTGGAGACACGCTTGCAGGGGTTAACCAAACAAACTATATATGTGTGGCAGTGCAGTTACCGTAACTACTGTTTATATCTGTCCTAGTAAAATTCTTGTGTTTATGCTTAATATCCTTCAGCAAAATTATTCTAATCTTTACTTACAAAACAGTAAGTTTGTTTTATTGCAAGTATGGAACCCGAAGTGTCAGAGGTAAGGGTAGCCCTGATGGACGGGGATGGCCAGTGGGAAAATTAACAACTTTGCAGCTCCCAAGGCAGTAGTTCGCTACAGTAACATACAACAAGAATAAGATCTGAAAATGCAGATTTACATACATTTCCAAAAAGGTGGTTAAATATATATATATATATTCTTGTCTTTAGCTTTGGGATCTGTGCGCATGAACTTGTGAGCAGAAAATGTCCATTTCAAGGTAAGGACTTGGTGACTTTATTTGAAATGTATAAATGTCAATCTGCAGTTACTAGCAACAACTAATCACATTTTTACCTACCATTATTTGCCTTCCCTGGTTTGCTAATACTGATCATTTTATAATTTTTAAAGATGCCTATTATTGCTTTTCTGCTACCCTTGCAGAACTTTTAACCCTAAAAAATTCTGTACCTACTCCAGTAGACATGCCAGTTGGCTTGCCCACCATGGGCTGAACCTTTTCCAATCTAACCATACCAAAGTATTGACAATTCTGTAAAAGTCCAGCTGTTCAGTTTCAATTCAAGTGATGAGTACAATCTCATCTACACAAACAGATGTATATAAAATGGAACTCCAGGCACATTGGAGGCACACCCCACCCTGACCCCCAACTCTGGAGGCTGCCCAGGTTGTAATTTATATTATTATTATTTGTACTAACCTTTTCAAGGTTTTGGGGCTGTTCAGATCTTCTCCAGTGTTAGGTAATTGCAGGGCACTATGGCGATGCCCCATCGGGTGGGTCCATGATGCCCCTGAGTATCATTCATCCTGGAAGACTGAGGGGGATCTTGTGGCAAAATGTAATTACTGCAGCAGACAAAGTTTTTGGCCCTGGATGGTCGAACATGATGTAGATTGCCGCGGATACTGTGTGTGTATATATACTGACAGTGTCAGTAGAGCAGTGGGCAGTTTCAGTAGGGCAGAAATTAGTGTCAGTACGGCAGTGGATGGGGTCACTAGTTTTTATTTGCCCAGGTACACCTGGCCCACCCTGTGAGCACGCCTATGGTAGCCACCCTAACAGGTAACAGGAAGTGGAATGACAGCAGCAAAAAAAAAGAAGTTTGGAGATTTGGAGGAAGCATGAGAGAAATAGAAGGGACATTTGTGAGTTTTTTACATTTGTAAAAATACATACATGAATAGAATTTTTTGTAAACCGGATTTTAAAGCAGAGCTTTTGGGTGGTTTTGACAGGTACCCACTCCCACTTCCAGCTGATCTCGCTACAGCGAAACCACCCGGAAGTTCAGCCCCCCTCTTCCTTCCCCCCCCCCCCCCCCCCCCGCAGCCGGCCCATTTACAAAGCGCAGTGCGCTTCGTGCATGCACAGTAGGGAACCAGCTATGAAGCCGCAAGGCTTCACTGCCGGTTTCCCTTACAAGAAATGGCGGAAGCAGCACCTCAGAGCTGATTGAAAAATCGGCTGAGGTGAAGACACCGCTGGATTCATGGACCGGTACGTTTCCAAATATTAAAAATTTTAATTTACATTTTTCTGAAGGAGCATGGAGCGCCGCTTTGATGTCACTTGAAGGGCTACATATGTGAATTTTTGTAGGATTAGGCTACATTCTCACCTTTGCATTCATTTACATGTACAGTATCTCACAAAAGTGAGTACACCCCTCAAATTTTTGTAAATATTTTATTATATCTTTTCATGTGACAACACTGAAGAAATTACACTTTGCTACAATGTAAAGTAGTGAGTGTACAGCTTTTATAGCAGTGAAAATTTGCTGTCCCCTTAAAATAACTCAACACACAGCCATTAATGTCTAAACTGCTGGCAACAAAAGTGAGTACACCCCTAAGTGAAAATGTCAAAATTGGGCCCAATTAGCCATTTTCCCTCCCCGGTGTCATGTGACTCATTGGTGTTACAAGGTCTCAGGTGTCAATGGGGTGCAGGTGTGTTAAATTTGGTGTTATCGCTCTCACTCTCTCATACTGGTCACTGGAAGTTCAACATGGCACCTCATGGCAAAGAACTCTGAGGATCTGAAAAATAGAATTGCTGCTCTACATAAAGATGGCCTAGCCTAAAAGAAGATTGCCAAGACCCTGAAACTGAGCTGCAGCACAGTGGCCAAGACCATACAGCGGTTTAACAAGACAGGTTCCACTCAGAACAGGCCTCGCCAGGTTCAAAAAAACAAGTTGAGTGCATGTGCTCAGCGTCATATCCAGAGGTTGTCTTTGGGAAATGGACATATGAGTGCTGCTAGCATTGCTGCAGAGGTTGAACGGGTGGGGGGTCAGCCTGTCAGTGCTCAGACCATACGCCACACACTGCATCAAATTGTTCTGTATGGCTGTCATCCCAGAAGGAAGCCTCTTCTAAAGATGATGCACAAGAAAACCCGCAAACAGTTTGCTGAAGACAAGCAGACTAAAGACATGGATTACTGGAACCATGTCCTGTGGTCTGATGAGACCAAGATAAACGTATTTGGTTCAGATGGTGTCAAGCGTGTGTGGCGGCAACCAGGTAAGGAGTACAAAGACAAGTGTGTCTTGCCTACAGTCAAGCATGGTGGTGGGAGTGTCATGGTCTGGGGCTGCATGAGTGTTTCCGGCACTGGGGAGCTACAGTTTATTGAGGGAACCATGAATGCCAACATGTACTGTGACATACCGACCCCAAACACACCTCCAAGATGACCACTGCCTTGCTAAAGAAGCTGAGGGTAAAGGTGGTGGACTGGCCAAGCATGTCTCCAGACTTAAACCCTATAGAGCATCTGTGGGGCATCCTCAAACGGAAGGTGGAGGAGTGCAAGGTCTCTAACATCCACCAGCTCTGTGATGTCGTCATGGAGGAGTGGAAGAGGACTCCAGTGGCAACCTGTGAAGCTCTGGTGAACTCCATGCCCAAGAGTGTTAAGGCAGCGCTGGAAAATAATGGTGGCCACATAAAATATTGACACTTTGGGCCCAATTTGGACATTTTCACTTAGGGGTGTACTCACTTTTGTTGCCAGTGGTTTAGACATTAATGGCTGTGTGTTGAGTTATTTTGAGGGGACAGCTAATTTACACTGTTATACAAGCTGTACACTCACTACTTTACATTGTAGCAAAGTGTAATTTCTTCAGTGTTGTCACATGAAAAGATATAATAAAAAATGTACAAAAATGTGAGGGGTGTACTCACTTTTGTGAGGTACTGTATATTACAGGAGCTAACATTTATCCCTAGAGAAAATGCACGTGTTGTAACCTGTACTGAAAGTTGCAGCAAGACGCATTTTGTTATTTTTTTATCATTGCACTACATAAATGTGAGATAAAATGTTTCCTATGCTAGGAATGCTTTCTTGGCTCACGCTTACATTTGCTTCCATACTGCTCTCCAGTATTCTGTTTATATTTCATGTTAAGTTAAACAGTTTAGGAATGGAGCCGGCTGTAGTTGGTGCTATTGAGCAGGGTGAGAATGTTGCAGAACTAGTCTTGCAAGGTGCTTCTGTTACTGGAAATGGTTGGCTGGCATTACCATACAACACAGAATACAATTGCTCTTCGTTGGAAAATTTCCATTCTTATAGCCATTAACACAGGAGGGCAAAACGCCAACCCAAATGCAACGCACTGGTTTAATATATGAATACGTCTGTTTATAACAGGTGAAGAAAAGAAAAATAAATTTTTCATCTTATTTATGGGTTCCTTGAGATGACTGTATAGCTGTATTAGTGCACATGCATCAAAAATAATTGAGTACCGTCTGTGATACTTTTTTTATTTGCACTAACATCCAAATTTTCAGGACAAGCTTTAGGGATGTACCCCTTTTTTTTAACCAGCTCAGTCCAAAAAAGTTTTACCCCCCTTTATGATCAGGCCATTTTTTCCTATTTAGCACTGCACTACTTTAACCGCTTCCCGACCGGCGCACAACGATGTACGTTGGCAGAATGGCATGGACAGGCATAAGGGGGTCCCTTTGAACTTGCCACCGTGCCATCGCGTGTGCGCCTGTTGGGACCTCTGTGAGTCCGATCGCGGGTCCCGCGGACTCGATCGCCGCGGGGATACCCGCGGACTCGATCGCCGCGGGATACCCGCGATCGTCTCACGGGGAGGAAGAACGGGGAGATGCTAAAGTAAACAAGCATCTTCCCGTTCTGCCTAGCAACAAATGACACTGATCTCTGCTCCCTGTGATTGGAGCAGAGATCGGTGATCTGTAAAACACAGCCACGCCCCCCCCCCCACAGTTAGCAACACGCCCCCAGGACACACTTAACCCCTTCACTGCCACCTCCTGGTTTACCCCCTTCACTGCCAGTGTCATTTACACAGGAATCAGTGCATTTGTATAGCACTGATTGCTGTATAAATGACAATGGTCCCAAAAATGTGTCAAAAATGTCCGATGTGTCCGCCATAATGTCGCAGTCACAATAAAAATCGCTGATCGCCGCCATTACTAGTAAAAAAAAATATTATTAATAAAAATGCCCAGAAATGGTCCCCTATTTTGTAAACGCTATAACTTTTGCGCAAACCAATCAATAATCGCTTATTGCTATTTTATTTTACCAAAAATATGTAGAAGAATACGTATCGGCCTAAACTGAGGAAAATTTTTTTTTTTATATATATATTTTCTGGGGATATCTATTATAGCAAAAAGTAAAAAATAATGAGTTAATTGTCTTTCTTTTTTTGTTTATAGCGCAAAAAAAAAAAAAAAACGCAGGGGTGATCAAATACCACCAAAAGAAAGCTCTATTTGTAGGAAAGAAAAGAACGTCAAATTTGTTTGGGAGCCACGTCGCACGACAGCGCAATTGTCAGTTAAAGCGACGCAGTGCCGAATCACAAAAGTGCTCTGGTCTTTGGCCAGCAAAATAGTCCGGTCTGAAAGTGGTTAACTAGGAATTGTACATCATGAAACACTGTATACAAACGAAATGTATGTCTTTTTTTGTTTCCATACAAATAGAGCTTTCTTTTGGTCGTATTTGATCACCACTGAGTTTTTTTATATTATAAAAACAAAAAAAGAACGAAGATGTTGAAAAAAAATATTATTTTTTTCATTTCTGCTATAAAACATATCCAATAAAAAATATATAAAAAATCTAATTTCTTCATGAATTTTGGCCAACATGTTCTGCTACGTCTTTGTTAAAAAAAAAAATCACAATAAGTGTATATTGATTGGTTTGCGTGAAAGTTATAGCGTCTACAAACTATGAGATATACAGTATCTCACAAAAGTGAGTACACCCCTCACATTTTTGTAAATATTTTTATTATATCTTTTCATGTGACAACACTGAAGAAATTACACTTTGCTACAATGTAAAGTAGTGAGTGTACAGCTTGTATAACAGTGTAAATTTGCCACTACAGCCCCGGAAGGATTTACCCCCTTCCTGACCAAAGCGTTTTTGCGATTCGGCACTGCGTCGCTTTAGCTGACAATTGCGCGGTCGTGCGACGTGGCTCCCAAACAAAGTTGGCATCTTTTTTCCCCCACAAATAGAGCTTTCTTTTGGTGGTATTTGATCACCTCTGCGGTTTTTATTTTTTGCGCTATAAACAAAAAAAGAGCAACAATTTTGAAAAAAAACACATTATTTTTTACTTTTTGCTATAATAAATATCCCCCAAAAATATATAAAAAAAAACATTTTTCCTTCAGTTTAGGCTGATTCTTCTACATATTTTTGGTTAAAAAAATCGCAATAAGCATTTATTGATTGGTTTGCGCAAAAGTTATAGCGTCTACAAAATAGGGGATAGTTTTATGTAATTTTTATTAATATTTTTTTTTTTACTAGTAATGGCAGCGATCAGCGATTTTTATCATGACTGCGACATTATGGCGGACCCATCGGACAATTTTGACACATTTTTGGGACCATTGGCATTAATACAGCGATCGATGCTATAAAATTGCATTGATTACTGTAAAAATTTCACTGGCAGTGAAGGGGTTAACCACTAGGTGGCAGTGTAGGGGTTAAGTGTTCCTAGGGGCGTGTTTCTAACTGTATGGGGGCGTGGCTGTGTGTGACACCACACTGATCGCTGCTCCCGATGACAGGGAGCAGACGATCAGTGTGCTGTCATTAGTCAGAACGGGGAGATGCTGTTTACATCGGCATCTCCCCGCTCTTGAGCTCCGTGACACGATTGCGGGTATCCCTGCGGCGATCAAGTCCGCGGGACCCGCAGCCATGGTCACAGGGCTCTCGGCACGGGAAATTCAAAATAACGTACGGGTACGTTACTTTGCCCAGCCGTGCCATTCTGCCGACGTATATGTGCAGGAGCTGGTCGGGAACCGGTTAATGTCTAAACTGCTGGCAACAAAAGTGAGTAGACCCCTAAGTGAAAATTTCCAAATTGGGCCCAATTAGCCATTTTCCCTTCCCAGTGTCATGTGACTCGTTAGTGTTACAAGGTCTCGGGTGTCAATGGGGAGCAGGTGTGTTAAATTTGGTGTTATCGCTCTCACTCTCTCATACTGGTCACTGGAAGTTCAACATGGCGCCTCATGGCAAAGAACTCTCCGAGGATCTGAAAAAAAGAATTGTTGCTCTACATAAAGATGGCCTAGGCTATAAGAAGATTGCCAAGACCCTGAAAATGAGCTGCAGCATGGTGGCCAAGACCATACAGCGGTTTAACAGGACAGGTTCCGCTCATAACAGGCCTCGCCATGGTCAACCAAAGAAGTTGAGTGCATGTGCTCAGCGTCATATCCAGAGGTTGTCTTTGGGAAGTAGACATATGAGTACTGCCAGCATTGCTGCAGAGGTTGAAGGGGTGGGGGGTCAGCCTGTCAGTGCTCAGACCATACGCTGCACACTGCATCAAATTGGATTAAACGTGATCCTGGATCCAATAGAATTTCATTCCCATACAACTGTGTGGCCCAATACGAAAAAAGGTAATGTGATGTTCATATTTAGGCAGTGTTACTAAATCCCTCACAGGCATCCCGATTCAGAGTATCTCTACACTATACAAGGCAGGTGTGGAATCCACACGAAATACCCGAATTCCAAATAATAATTCACACGTTCTAATCAAGTTCAGTGATCTTTGATTTACAGGTCCATAATATCATTTTGTTAGCCCATATACTGTATATATGAAGTTCATAGAGCCGTGTGTAATTTATGAATTCGATCACAAATATCATATACATAAGAGTACAATATTTTTGATATGTCTTCTTTGAACTACAGTTTATGACATTTTTGGAAATCCGAATATAAATGTGATGTTGGGCATTGTTTATTTTACAGTTTTGCCGTTTTTGTGCCTCTTAGACCTTGAGGAGCATGTTTATAACTGGTACAGCAACTTCTGATCACTATCACTAGGGTACATAGAAACACTTCTCAAGATACTACATTTTTCTGAGCTTGGGGCAGATGTATGAACAACGGACAGATCTTGTCCTTGCCTGATATTTATGAGGGTTCTTTAAAAATATCAATGGTGCTCAAAATAATATCAGTGTAGATTTACATATTGGATCAGGGGGTCCAGAGCATATTAGGAAGAACCCTATATACTCGAGTATAAGCCAAGTTTTTCAGCACATTTTTTTTGAAAATGCCCCCCTCGGCTTATACTGGAGTCAAGCACTTTTCTGCAGCAGAGAATGACATTCTCTGACCCGACTTTGGGCCCCCGTATCTCAGGGGCCACTTGGTACTAGGAACCCCGAATTTGGCGTACAAACCCATTGGAACCAACACTGCAACATATATATTTGGGGTTCCTAGCACCAAGTGGCCCCGAGATACGGGGCCCCAAAGTCAGTTCGGAAAATGTCATTCTCTGCTGCAGAAAAGTGCTTGACATTTTCCGACCCGACTTTGGGCCCCCCGTATCTCGGGAGCCATTTGGTGCGAGATACAGGGCCCCAAAGTCGGTCAACTGTATCCATCTGCAGCAATGTCATTTCGGGACCCTTTGGGTCCAGAGACCCCAAATTTTGGCTGCAGCTAGGGGGCATCTAGGAACCCCTAACTACCAAGTTTTACAGTAGCTGCGCATTTCTCACCCTAGGCTTATACTTGAGTCAATAAGTTTTCCCATTTTTTGTGGTAAAATTAGGTGCCTCAGCTTATATTCGGGTCGGCTTGTACTCAAGTATATACGGTATGTAGATGGAGGGTTTGTAGGTTTCCCTTCCTGTGGCGTATTTCATTTTCTACAATGATAACACCATTGGGCATGGCCCTGATATATGAGTGATCTTCAAAATGATTTGAAGATAGAACAAGATAATAGAATTTAAAAAGTTGCCGAAACTTTTTGAAGAACCCTCGTATATAGCAGACAAGGACAAGACCTGTCTGTTGGTCATACATCTGCCCCAAGCTTAGAGAAATTTAGTATTTTGCAAGATGTTTCTATGTAACCTACCTAGTGATAGTGATCAGAAGTTGCTATTCCAGTTATAAAGATGCTCCTCTCAAGCTCTAAGATGCATAAAAACGAAAAAAATGTCAAACAATACCCTACATCACATTTATATTAGGACTTCCAAAAATGTTACAAACTGTAGACCATAGAAGATGTATCATAAATATTGTACTCTTATGTATATAATATTTCATATATATATATATATATATATATTACGGTATATGGGCTAACAAAAATTATATTATGGACCTGTAAAGCAAAGATCACTGCACTTGATTAGGACGCGTGAATTAATATTTGGAATCTGGGTATTTCGTGTGGATTCCACACCTGCCATATATAGTCTAGACCTAGAACTACTCTGCTATTTTTAACTACGTGACCTGTTCATTTTTATATCCATCGTGCAACCAAAACAAACTTCTAATTGTTGTCTTTATAAGCTCAAAGTATTTCAAGTATTTTGTCAGCATTCTCTCAATTTGACCAAAAAAAACGTTCACATCATTATCCTACGTCTTACTGTTTCCTTGTATAAATCAAATAGAAAGCTTTAAAGTGGAACTAAACCCTCCTATCATCTTCAGCCAAGGAAGCTGACATCTTGGCCACTGTTTGATCGTCAACTGCCATGGTTTTGCACATGTGATCAGTTATAACACCAGTCATTTGATGGTTTGACAGTTTGGTTGAGAGACAATTTGACAGTTACATCCTAGGCACGTGCCGAAAATGTAACAGTTTTTTTTAAACTGTAAAAGAAATGGGTTTAGTTCTGCTTTAAAACAAAAGTATGGCCAAAGGCTTTTTGGCCATACTTCTCTTGTGAGTCATAGGCCATACTTCTCTTGTGAGTCATATGCCATACTTCTCTTGTGAGTCATAGGCCATACTTCTCTTGTGAGTCACAGGGGTGCACTTACTTTTGCCCTCCTGTGAACCAGACTCATTTGACAGTGGGCTAAAGCCAGCTATTGGCAGATGTCACAGAGCTGCTCCAGGCTCTGAAAGGATCCCTACCTAATTGTTGGGATCCACCCAGCTGCCTGATGGACAGCTGACTCTGGCTCTCAGCACGTGGTTGAGAGCCAAAGCAAGCTGTGCCAGCCCCATCTCCATTCCAACACTCCAGTGAGCGTCGCAGGGGCAGAGGGAATATCACTTCCATCCAGTCATCCACAGTCCATGATTGTGTTTCTTTAGCCCACTGTAACCTTGTTTTTTTCTGCTTAGTGTTAATGATGGTTTTCGTTTGGCTTTTCTGTATGTAAATCCCATTTCCTTTTGCCAATGTCTAATGCCGCGTACACACGAGCGGACTTTTCGACGGACAAATTCGATCATGTTTGGGCTTCATCGGACCTTTGCTGTCTAAAAATCAGACGGACTTTAGATTTAAAACATGTTTCAAATCTTTCTATCAGTTTCCCGATATACATCACTAACATAATAAATTGCAATTACTTGCAGGAGGGTAAGACCACCTGATTGTTTTTAGTGTGATACATAACTGGTGAAGACTGTTGGGATTATGTGAACAATTGTGAAGTATATTGATGTCCTGAATAGACATGTTGTATGGTATTTCCATCTGCATTGTTGCTCTGAAATTGTGGCTTAAAGTGGAAGTAAACCCCCCTATCGTTTTCAGCCAAGGAAGCTGCCATCTTTGCCTCTGTTTAATCTTCAACTGCCACAGTGCTGCACATGTGATCCGTTGACACCAGCCATTGGATGGTTTGACTGTTTGGTTGAGAGCACAGCCAATGTGCAGTTAGCATTCCCGGCATTCCTTTTTTTTTAAACTGTTAAATCGATGGGTTTACTTCCGCTTTAACCACCTCAGTACAGGGCATTTTCACCCCCTTCCTGACCAGGCCATTTTTCAGCTTTCATCGCTGTCACACTTTGAATGACAATTGCACGGTCATACAACACTGTACCCAAATTAAATTGTTATCATTTTGTCCCCACAAATAGAGCTTTGTTTTGGTGGTATTTGATCACCTCTGCGTATTTTATTTTTTGCGCTATAAACAAAAGAAGAGGGACAAGTATAAAAAAAAAACAATATTTTTTACTTTTTGCTATACTAAATATCCCCCCAAAAATATATAAAAAAAATTTTTTTTTCCTCAGTTTAGGCCGATACGTATTCTTCTAGATATTTTTGGTAAAAAAAATAGCAATAAGCGTATATTGATTGGTTCGCGCAAAAGTTATAGCATCTACAAAATAGGGGATAGATTTATAGCATTTTTATTATTTTTATTTTTTTAACTAGTAATGGCGGCGATCTGCGATTTTTATCGTGACTGCGATATTGCGGCGGACATATCGGAAACTTTTGACACATTTGGGACCATTCACATTTATACAGCGATCCGTGCTATAAAAATGCATTGATTACTGTATAAATGTGACTGGCAGGGAAGGGGTTAACCACTAGGGGGCGCTGAAGGGGTTAATATGTCCCCTGGGAGTGATTCTTACTGTGGGGGGAGGGGACTCACAAGGGGAGGAGAATGATCGCTGTGTTACCGGGCAATCGTGGGTGCCCGGTGCACATTGCGGCCGCTGGGCACGTGCATCGGGTGCCCAATGACAAGGCGGGCGTGCGCACGCTCTGCTGGCGGCACGCTCCCTGGAGGGCCGGGAAGGGGAGGACATCATATGACGCCCTCCCGCCCTGAGAGCTGCGCCGCCTGGCTGTCAATAGACAGCTGGCGGTCAGCTACTGGTTAATGAACAATCCAGCCTTGATGAGTAATTATGGGCTACACTGCCCCAGCTACATCACCAACCTCATCTGCAGATGTTGCCCAAATCGTCGTCTAACTTTTTCTGTCGGACATTCCGCTCGTGTGTACGCGGCATTACCTGTGCAGTGGTTTTGCACAGAGTAGCCCGGATCCTCCTCTTCTCGTGTCCCTCTTCTGTGCTCCTGACCCCTCCCCCCTTTTAAGTGCCCCCACAGCAAGCAGCTTGCTATGGGGGCACCCAAGCTGAGCTGTAGCTCTGTGTGTCCATTTAGACACGGAGCTGCGGTTTGGCCCAGCCCCCTCTCTCTCCTGATTGTCTAACTGACTTCCATTGACAGCAGCAGGAGCCAAGGCGCCGATGCTGTGTCTCAGCCAATCAGAAGGGAGAGTCCCGGACGGCCGAGACACTCGTGGACATCGCTGGACAGAGATGGGGCTTAGGTAAGTATTAGGGGGCTGGGGCTATTGACACATAGAATGCATTAAGATAAAAAACCTTCTGACTTTACAACTCCTTTAAAAATGTATTAATTCAGGGAAGCCAACCCCACACCAACCTAAAAATCTATACTCGAGTCACCTCTATCCGATCCCCCCCCCCTGCAACTATTACCTTTTGTACCACCTCCCCTTCCCTTTAGATTGTAAGCTCCATGAGCAGGGCCCTCCTATTCCTTCTGTATTGAACTGTGTTATAATTGTACTGTCCCCCTTTATATTGTAAAGAGCTGCGCAAACTGTTGGCGCTATAAAAATCCTGCATTATAATAACAATAATATGGACTACTTTATTGACAATCTATACTTGCCTGCCTACCTGTATTGTTTACTCTTTAGTGTATTTTAACGGGTTCACATGCAGGCGCATGAATCCACGGGAACACAAATCCTGATTTTTACAGCTTTCTATTTGATTTATACAAGGAAACTGTAAATGGATGATGGGAAACTTTTTTTGGTTTAAGTGAAAGAAAGTTGACAATATTGTATAAATACTTCGGGGTTACAAAGACAACAACCAGAATAAGTTTATTTAGCCTGCACAATGGATATACTGTATACAGCATTAGTGAACAAGTCAAGCAGTTAAAAATAGTTGAGTGCACTATATATAGCAGCTGGGGAATTTTTCTTACCCTTATACATTTTTACCCCCCCCCCCCTTCCAATAGTTATCTGAGCCTGATCTTTCTCCAGTGCTGTGTGCGAGAGCCTTAGCTCTTTTGGGTCTCTTCCTCCTCATTGGCTGAGATATTAGCGGGAGCCATTGGCTCCTGCTGCTGTCACTCTCAGCCAGTGAGCAAATGAGGAGTTGGGGGGGGCAAGCCACAGCTCTGTGTGCAAATGGACACCCAGAGCAGTGGCCTGGGAGCGCGCCTGCTTGGGTGCCCCCATTGCAAGCTGCTTGCAATGGGGGCACTTGACAGGAGGGAGGGGCCAAAAGTGCTAGCGGGGGACCCAAGAAGAGCAGGATAGGGGCTGCTCTGTGGGAAATCGCTACACAGAGCAGGTAATATGACATGTTTGTTATTTTAAAACGATTGCCTTTAAATCAAGTGCAGTGGTCTGTGCATTATGGGTCTATAATATAATGTATGGTGGCTTATGTATGTATGTGTGTGTGTGTGTATATATATATATATATATATATATATATAAGGTTCTTGAAGCTGACTGTGATTTATGAATTCATATACAAATATCATATACAAAAGAATACAATATTTGGGGTCCTTGCCCACTGGGCTTTAAAAAAGGCTGCATTTACAGGAGAGTTTTGTATTTTGCCCGTAGAAGCAGATCAATGTTATCTTATGCATGCATTATCCATGCACATTAGGACGATTAGAGGCATAATTTTTACCCAACTAGAGTCACAGCTCCCTGTGTTCATTCAGACAAGGAGCCGTGGCTTTTAAAGTGTTACTAACCCAGGACCCTGCATTCACTATATTTGGACTCCCACACAGAACATAGAAATGGACTTTTTTTAGTAAACATAAACTTCTAAATGCCTTTTTTAATCAGCAGTATATAGCAGTCTTGTGACTTCTATTAGTGTCTGGTTGAAGCATGTAGGAGTTTTCATTCTCCCATGATTGTCCTGTGAGGATGCAGACAGTGTCTAGACAGTGCTGATTGGCCCTGTGCTGATCACATGCACCCTTCCAAGAAAAAAAAACATGTGAACATGTGCAGTTTGTCCCCTAACCTCTGTAATATCCGGAGATGGTTTGGGGACTGTGGAAGAAGGGGAAGAACAGAGAAGACAGGATCAAACAGCCTTTTTTACACAATGCAGAGGATTAACCCCTTAGGTTCCACAGTGAGTATAACAAGCATGCTGTACTCAGGGGTCAAGTCCTGGGGAAAAAAGTGTGGGAACTCCCACCCAAGATCCACTCCCCCACCAAAAAAATGAATAAATGATACGCTCATATGCACGAACGCTTCAAAAGTGGTATTTTTCATCCAATTTTCGTATTGTGTGTATGAAGCTTAACTGTTAGTACATAAAAAAAAAAAAAAATCCTCAATAAATATAAATACGGTAATTCTCTGAATAATCAGCATTCATTCAATTGTGCTTCCATGCAAATGTGAACATCGTGTTCTGATCTTTATTGGGGAATTTTATTTTGTATATAGAGTGTTTATGTGGTGAGTTTACACTTTTCATTGAACAGAGTTTGGATAACACAGGGTTAAATGGAAAGGTCATAAATGAACTGCACATTATCTGGACAGAATGCTTGGGGAGATAGTGATGTGTTACTGCTTAGGAGATGTATGTTAGCTTGGGGGGCTGCAAACTCTGCAGAGCTCCAACACACACTCGCTGCTATTCCAACCCTTCACATATTTCCACATAAACTTTCCTCCTGGCATTAAACTTTGCCAGGTATGGTGCTCAACTTACCACCCCAAACCGATGTTCGTCCCTCAGCTCACCTCTCTCCCTGCATGTCCTGTGAGCAGAATAGCTGTGCTCCTCCTCTGGGTTCTCTCATCATATGGCACTGAAGATAGAGGAGGGGGGGATTCAGCGGGGACACACAGAGCAAGTATGCAGAAGACTGGGGGGGGGGGGGATGAGGAGACAGAAAACCAGGAGAGGCCGGCGGGGAGGAGGGCATCACGAGAGGTCTGACTAAATACAATCTCTTAGCAGCAGGGACCTGATCTACCCATCAGCTACCTGTGATTGACAGGTAGATCGAAGCGGAAGCTGTCATGGGGCCCCCTACTGGCAATGCCTGAATGGTCAGGTGTGCGGCACTTACTATTGCGAGCTGTGTCGGCGGCTGCTGGTGTAGCACCTGCCACACAACTCGCATACTTCAAAGTCTTGCAGGACACAGCTGCTAAAGGGAACTGAGTTCCTGTTGTGGAAAAAGTACAGGAACTCCGTTCCCATGCGTTCCCGCAGAACTTGAGCCCTGGCTGTACTGCATATACAGACTGATTTTACTGTTGTGGGTTTAGTAACACTTGTGCATAGTCATGTATGTAAGAAATAATACACTGTTAAAAAGCAATAAATGCACATCCTGGTTGTTTTAATGCATTTGTGTATTTACTTTTGGGACAGACATGGACCCTTTGAAACGGGACACATTAGTAGTGAGAGGTCAAAGGCCCCAGCCGAGCATCGACATGATTTTAAAATCCAGCAATCTCCCACAAAGTCAACGCATGCATCTAAGCCGGATCATCGACCTGTGCTGGCATCAGGACCCCAACATGAGACCAACAGCTGCAAGTACGTTTGGTATCTTTTTTCAGAATAACTCTGGATAACGTTAGTGCAGTAACCTATTTAAAATAATTTGAAATGTATTTTTATGCCCAGTCAAATACTAACTATAATTAAATCTGTTCCCACCTCCATTCTGACTACTAGATGTCTATACTTATCTGTTCGGGGGCACTCAGGTCCGGTCACCTGATCACCCCAGCGGCCGACTTCAGTGAAGATGAGAGATCACTGACAACAGCTGCAGAGCCTGTACAATAACGTCACCCACAGACTTACTATGGGCATCCGTTGCCGGCGATCCCTCCTCTACACTGAAGCCGCTGCTGGGAGCCAATTATGTGACAGGAATGCTCTCAGAATAGGTAGGTATAGACATCTTTCCTTTACAGGGTAGTTAGAATAGGCTAATGCTGCGTACACACGAGTGGATTTTCTGTCGGAAAAATCTTGGATGGTTTTTTCAACGGAATTCCGCTCAAGCTTGTCTTGCATACACACGGTCACACAAAAATTCGTGGAACTTTTGACTGTCAAGAACGCGGTGACGTACAACACTGCGTTGAGCCGAGAAAATTAAGTTTAATACTTCTGAGCATGCGTAGGAATTTTGCGCATCGGAATTGCTACAGACGAACGGAATTTCCGATCGGAACTTTTTCCGACTGAAAAATTGAGAACCTGCACTCAATCGTTTGTTGGCTGGAATTCGGCCAGCAAAAGTCCGATGGAGCATACACACGGTTGCATTTTCCGACCAAAAGCTCTCATCGGTCTTTTGCTGGCTGTATTTCTGATTGTGTGTACGCAGCATTAGAATGGAGGTGGGAGCAGGTTAAGGTATAGTTAGTATTTGAATGGACTTCCACTTTAACTGCTCCAATGACAGTACAGTGAATGCTGATTGGTTACCATGCGTTATTGCACTTGGGAATCAGCACTTAAAGCGGAGTTAAATGCTTTTTTTTTTGTTTATTAAGTGTAGCTGCTGACTTTTAATAAACAGACACTTAATTGTCCCACGGTCCAGCAATGTGGCCGCACGAAGCCTCGCTCCTCTCCCCCTTCTCTCTGCGTCGCCTCCATTGAAACTGTGGGCACGTGACAGCTTGCGTATTCACGGCGGGGCGTGCACTGCTCTTGCGCGAGTTGTGCTGCGCTCTCCGAGTGGACAGGCAATCTTCTGGGACCTGTGACATGTCCCAGAAGATTGCCGAGAGAGAGAAAGGCCGCCTAGGGGGAGAGGAGGAGTCACCTAGGTGGCCTGAACCGGAAGCAGGAAGTGGGACAGGAAGTCCCACTCAGAACTAGGCACCCACTCCCCCCCCCCCCCCAAAAAAAATGACATGACAAATGTGGCATGTAAGGGGGCGAGGAGTGCTTAAAGAGGAAGTTCCACTTTTGGGTGGAACTCCGCTTTAAAGTGTATTTCCATATTTTTTGCCACTTTTGTAAAAAAAACACCTACTGGTTGGTATACCTTTTATTTATATTATATACTGTATATGTATATATTTGTTACATGTTCTCATTCACATAGAATAATATACAATACATATTTAACAATGACAGCTTACATTTTTTTAGATGCTCTTTTATGGAAACTCTAAAATCTTAAATAGATTTGGGGAGTTGTGTTTGCCATAATTAACCCTGTCTGTACTGAGCTAGCAGATCTCAATATCAGTTGTAAATTAGATTTGAACACTGTCTGCCCTAGCAGAAGTTAAAGATTTAGAAGCTGTGTGTGTTTGTTAAAGGAGTTGTAGGCAGAAGGTATTTTTTTTCTTAATGCGTTCTATGCATTAAGATAAAAAATCTTGTGTGTGTAGCAGCCTCCCCAGCAGCCCCTGATTACTAACTTGGGCCCCATCTCTCTCCAGCAAAGTCCACGAGGGTCTTAGCCATCTGGCACTCTCCTCCTGATTGGCTGAGACACAGCAGCAGCACCATTGGCTCCCACGGCTGTCAATCAAAGTCAGTTAGCCAATCAGGGGAGACCAGGGGCAGGACCGGGTCGGGGCTCCCTCCGTGTCTGAATGGACACACGGAGCTGTGGCTCAGCTCGGGTTCCCCCATAGCAAGCTGCTGGCTGTGGGGGCACTTAACAGGACGGAGGGGCCAGGAGCAGCGAAGAGGTACCTGAAAAGAGGAGGATCTGGGTTGCTCTGTGCAAAACTAACTGCTCATTAAAGGTAAGTATAACATTTTTATTTTTTTTTGTTTTGTTTATTAACAAGACTTTACAATCACTTTAATGAGCGAAAGCTGAGCCTGTTTAGAAATACTTGCAGTCTTCCATGACAAATTTTCCTAAAAAGTCACAGCTCCCTGTGTCCACTCAGACATGGACCCCTGACCCGGCCCGCCCCTTTTCTCCCCTGATTGGCTAGCTGATTTTGATTGACAGCAGCGGAAACCAATGGCGCCGCTGCTGTGTCTCAGCCAATCAGGAAGGAGAATATCAGACGGCTGAGACACTCGTGCATTCTATGCATTAAGATAAAAAAACCTTCTGTGTGCTGCAGCCCCCCTCAGCCCCCTAATACTTACCTGAGCACCATCTCGATCCAATGATGTTGCATGAGAGACTCTGCTGTCTGGGACTCTCCCGCTTGATTGGCTGAGACACATCAGCGGCGCCATTGGCTCCCACTGCTGTCAAAGTCAGTGAGCCAATGAGGAATGAGAAATGTATTTTTGTTTACGTTTTTTCTTTTTTGTTTAGCCTTTTTTCCTTTTTATTTTGACCTTAATTACCTTGATGATGCTGCCAGTAATACACGTTTTGTTCTAAGTTGGTTACACTCATTCTTATACTGTACCTATGGAAGAGCAATGTAACCACCCTTGAATAGGAGAATTGTCAACCTGTGCAGTGAAGTGCTATGTGGACTAGTAGATTTAGATGGACTTTACATAAGTGTCTAACAAATTAAACCCTAACATCAGCTAACACATTATAAGCAGTTATAGGCACAATGTTTTTTTTTTTCCTTCTGGGATAACGGTTTAACTATATTAATAAAAGCTGACCATTGTAGGATAAGCCGGCTATACATGGAAGGTTTCTGCACTCCGCTTGTAGGGCAGCTCATTCATTTCAATGGGCTGTCCGACGCATGAGAAAGAAGTCACTGACCCTTTAGCAAAATCATGCAGCAGCAAGCAAGTTTGCAGATGACTGGGGATCCCATTAGGGGTTCCCATTAGGGATTGATGGCACTGCCACACCTCTGCTAAAGGGCAGAGCGTTTCTGTACATGGAAAGCATGCGTTCCTGACAGGCACAGAACGTGCACCTAGCCTAAACTATTTTATTGCTTGTAGTTATGACTATTTTCTGTATACTTGTTTCATCCTCAGAGTGTTTGTCCCAACTACGCAGCATTCTGCAGACTTTTTCTGTTGAGGAGAGTAAGCGTGAAATGGACAATTTTGTTTCTAAAAAGGTAAGAGACGGATTTTATGTGTATGTAAACCAGGGTTAGGCAAACTCGGCACCCCAGCGGTGGTGAAACTACAAATACCATCATGCCTCAGCCTCTAGGAGTCATGCCTGTGATTGTCAGGATCTTGCAATGTCTCATGGGATTTGTAGTTTCACCACAGCTAGAGGGCCGAGGTTGCCTACCCCTGATGTAAACCTAACACCTGTTTTTCATCTTTTGGCACCATGACTCACTGTATACAGTTTTCTTAAAGTGGTTCAAAAGCTTAGTTTTTTTTAATAAAATAACAAAAATGTCATACTTACCTGCTCGGTGTAATGGTTTTGCCTCCCAATCCTTCCCTCCCAATCCTTCTCTTCTCGGGTCCCCTACCGGCGATTCTGTTTCCTCCTCTTAATCCAGTGCCCCCATAGGAAGCCACTTTCCATGGTGGCCCTCATGTGGGCTCACTCCCGAGCCCCGCTGCCTGCCTGTCGCTCCCTCTTCTAATGTCGCGTATACATGACCGGACTTTCCGACAGATTAGGTCCGGCGGTCTTCCCGACGGACTTTCGGCGGAGTTCCGACGGACTTTCTGAATGAACAGACTTGGCTTGGCAGACTTGGCCACGCACGAACGGACTAAGTCCGTTCAAAAGTCTGTTCGTTTTGAATGTGATGACGTAAACGGGACTAAAAAAGGAAGTTAAATATCCAGTAACCAATAGCTTCCCTTGCGTTATATTTGGTCCGTCGGACCAGCATACAGACGAACAGTTTTCCCATTAGGAATTAAATCCGTCGGATAGATTTGAAACACGTTCTATTTCTAGGTCCGTCAGATTTTTTTTTACAAAAAAACGATTGGATTAGCCTACACACGATCGGATTGTCTGATGGACCTAGTCTGAGGAAAGTGTGTACGCGTCATCAGAGTTTGATTGACAACAGCGGGAGCCAATGGCTAACAATTTTCCCAGTGAGGAGGGACAAAGCCGGGAAAGCTGCTGCTCTCATGCACAGTCAGGGGCGGACTGACCATTCGGCCACTCGGGCACTTCGCGAGGGCCCCGGGCCACTAGGGGGCCCCATCAGGGCTGGCAGCCTTAGTAAAACCAGGGACAGTATGTAAAAATCTGTGTTTTTTTTTTTACATCGGTTTCTGAAATGTCCCTTACCGACATCCTTTTGGTCTAAAAATCCCGAGATTATAGCTGCCCCACCTCTCCAGTACCTTCTCAGCCAATAGAAACATGTATGTGTATACTGTGTGTACATGTATGTGTATACTGTGTGATCGTATACTGTGTGGCCCCATAATCTCTGATTGCCTGGGCGCCCCATAATCTCTGATTGCCTGGGGGCCCCATAATCTCCAATTGCCCGGGGGCCCCATGAGTTGTCAGTCCGCCCCTGTGCACAGTACTAGATAACAATGTGGCTCAGGTAAGTATAAGGGGGGGGGGGCTGGGGGGGAACCCAGGCACAGAAGGTTTTTACCTTAATGCATAGAATTAATTAAGGTAAAAAATCTTAAGGCTTTACAACCACTTTAAGCTAATTATTTTTGTGGCTCTATTGCAAAGATTACTTACACTTACACCCAGATAGAAAGCAATTGAGCTTCAAGTTTAAAAACGACTTGCTAAGCTACTGCTAGACTTGCCAGGCTTCACAAGTTTGTTGCACAATTGCAGCAAGACCGCATTGAATGACTCCAGATCGAGTTTTCTTTGCAAACATTCTGCAAGTTGTGGTTTAGTTATGTTGTGCAATAATCATCCCATCACAGAGAATGGGTGGATTAATGAAAGGTCCACCTCCTCAATTCACAGAGCTCCTTTCATTACTGGAAACTATAATGCAGATTCTTTGAATAGAGGAGGGGGCACAGTGGTGTAACTAGAACCTTCAGGGCCCCGGTGCAAGAAACCATGAAGGGCCCCCCTGAACCCCAGCCGAGGCCCTTCCCTCCGAGTCCGGTGGTGGAACTCCAGGGCTCGGTCACAGGTACGAATTTTGTGAGCCCTGTAGTTCCACCACTGGTATCAGCAGTTTTTTTTTATTATTTTTTACAATTCTTTTGGAGTCCTGTTGGGGGGCTTTGGTGAGATATCAGGGGTCTAAACAGACCTATGATGTTACCACTTTGAGACAAAGAGGAAGAAGGGAAATTGGGACCCTGTCCTCTGGGAAGAAGTGGGCCCTGTCCCCAGGAGAGATTGGGTCCTTGTCCTTAGGGGAGATGCGGTCCCTGTCCCCACATAAGTAGGAGTCCCTGTCCCTAAGGGAAATGGGGTCCCTGTCCTCTGGGGAGATGGGGTCCCAGTCCCCAGGGGAGATGGGGTCCCAGTCCCCAGGGGAGAGATGGGATCCTTGTCCCCAAGGAAAATGGGGTCCCTGTCCTCTGGGGAGAAGTGGGTCCTGTCCCCAGGGGAAATGGGGTCCCTGTCCTTAGGGGAGATGGGGTCCCAGTCCCCATGTGAGAAGGGGTTCCTGCCCCCAAGGGAAATGGGGTTCCTGTCCTCTGGGGAGAAGTGGGCCCTGTTCCCAGGGGAGATGGGGTCCCCTAACCGCCTATGCTGCCACCGGCCATATGTAGAGGGGGTGGCATGGGCCCCTTGCAGCACAGGGCCCGGTTGCGCTCGCGACTGCTGCACCCCCTATAGTTACGCCCCTGAGGGGGCAGATGGGTTTGCATAATTAGCACTCTTGAAGAGTGCCTATGACAGGTCCAGCAGCTCACTGTTGGGGTATGGGTGGGCAGAGGACAGAAGATTTCAACTAAGAGACCAGCACAAGGGACACTTCTCATTCAATGTAAGTACTGTCCCTTGTGCTGATTTAAAATAAATAAATAAATTCATTAATAACTAAACCTAGGCTTTAAAGAGGAAGTAAACCCTGATGGGTTTACTTCCTCTTTTTTCCCCTCCAAAGGTAAAGCATAATGTACTACTATGCATCACATAGTAGTCCATTATGTGTCACTTACCTGACACAGGAGCCAGCGATGTCACCGATGTCCCCTTGTGTACGGAGCCTCCATATTCTTGGTGGGTTTAGCTGCTCCGGCGCTGTCATTCGACGGAGCTGCGATGATGTCACTCCTGCGTACGGGAGCCGCCACTCGCGGCATATCGTGGTTAACAACGGCGCGCTCAGTGCGCCTGCACCCCGCTGTCTACGGTGTATGCGCCGTAGACAGCGGTGCCTGTCTTTTGGCAAATACCTCCTAAACCGTGTAGGTTTAGGAGATATTTCTTGGACCTACAGGTAAGCCTTAATCTAGGTTTACCTGTAGGCCAAAGTGGTTTGTAAGGGTTTACAACCACTTTAAAGCTCAGCACTTAGGGAAGCATTCTGCAAAGTTTGCCCAATACAAGGATGTTGTTATCTACAGCCACAAATTAACTAACCAGCATTCTGTTAAGTCTAAGTAGAGAACATGCAGTGAATCTTGCTAGGCAGTAATGGCTGCGATCTGCGATCATGCAGTGAATCTTGCTAGGCAGTAATGGCTGCGATCTGCGATCATGCAGTGAATCTTGCTAGGTATGCCAACTGTTGTTGTTAGCCTGAATTTACAGTTGATTTGTTCTTAAAGTTGATATGCTAATCTTTATTAAATCAAATATTTCCTTTTTTTACATTGGAATAATCTTGTAAGTACTAAACAAGTGCACGTTATTTTTTTCTGGGGACATTAACCACTTTAATACAGGGCATTTTCACCCCCTTCCTGCCCAAGCCAATTTTCAGTTTTCAGCGCTGTCGCATTTTGAATGACAATTGCGCAGTCATGCAACACTGAAATCAAAATGAAAAAAAATTTTTTTCCCCCGCACATAGAGCTTTCTTTTGGTGGTATTTGATCACCACTGGGGGTTTTATATTTTGTGCTATTAACAAAAGAAGAGTGACAAGTTTAAAAAAAAAAACACAATATTTTTTTACTTTTTGCTATAAAAAATATCCCAATTTAAAAAACAAAAAACAAAAACAAAGGTTTTCCTCAGTTTAGGCCAATATGTATTCTTCTACATATTTTTGGTAAAAAAAAATCGCAATAAGCGATTATTGATTGGTTTGCGCAAAAGTTATAGTGTCTGCAAAATAGGGGATAGTTTTATGGCATTTTTATTTTTTTACTAGTAATGGCTGCGATCTGCAATTTTTATCGTGACTGCGACATTTCGGCGGACACATCGGACACTTTTGACACTTTTTTGGGAACACATTTATACAGCGATCATTGCTATAAAAATGCACTGATTACTGTATAAATGTCACTGGGTTAACACTAGGGGGCGATCAATGGGGTTAACTGTGTTACCTAGGGAGTGATTCTAACTGTGGGAGGAGGGGACTTACAAGGGGAGGAGACCGATCAATGTTCCTCTGTACTGGGAACACACGATCGGTCTCCTCTCCCCTGACAGGACGTGGATCTGTGTGTTTACGGTCCTGCTCTGTTATCGGCCAATCGCGGGTGCCCGGCAGACATCGCGGGCACACGCATCGGCTCCCGAGTGATGCGGAGGAAGTGCACGTGTGCCCCCTTAGATGGCCGGGAAGCCCAGGACATCATGACGCCCACCCAGGATGGGAGATCCCTCCTGCGGACGTGATATAACTATGGGCAGGTAGGGAAGTGGTTAAAGTGGTTGTAAACCTCAGAAATTAAATATGAACAAAAGATTTTTCCTTCTAAAGTATGTGCTTGTCTCAATCCAGAGCACTACGTGTCATTTCTCTCTGCTGCTTCGTTCCTCTGCTATAAGCATGAGTCACTTCCTACAAGTTTTCCTGACATCAAGAGAAAAATAGTGATGGGGAGGGCACAATTTGTCATTGACTGCCTCAGATCTGTTCTTGTGTGCTGCGTGGAGGGGAGGGGGGTGTCCCTTTCCTCCAATCAGCTCCCAAAGCTCCCCTCACTGATGTAACTTCAGCTTTCTACCCCCTAATTTTCAGAGCTGAGAGATCCTGTGTAAAGTCTGAACTTTGAATGGATGTAGGGGAAATATGGCTGTAGATTGACTGGTACAACTTCGCTGGGTATATGTAAGGGTTTACAACTAGTTTAAGATAATCACGTTACATTGACTTTGCTTGTTTTTCATGAATAAAAAGATGGAAAACGCAAAGCATGGTGACATTTTAGCAGGTTTACCAACCTTAAAGTAGAACCCCCGCATAAGACTTTTTCTACTTCTCTAAAAGTGAAAGGACCTCTGTCTGATTGTTTTTTGTTGTATGTATGCCCAGTGGGGAGATCACCTATCTGCCATGGTGACAACTGGCCAGATGGTGAAGATAAACCCACATTTTACAGTTGTCACTGGGTCAGGAGAGATGAAGATATTTTGCAATTGAGACACCTGTGACAGATTTTTTTAGAGCTGCGAATCCCAAAAAATTCTAGCCCTTCCCTTTTCCATGCTAAACTAAAATAACTTACTTACTAAAATGTTAAATAATGCAGAGCATGCTAAATCTGGATTTATTGGCTGACGTTTGCATTTAAGTAATATCTCATTTTGCATAACTTAGCAAGAACATTGATTTCTAAGAACTAAGATGTAAACAATTGATAATAGACAGACCTAAAGAAAATAAAACTGTATACATGTTGTCCTTTGTGATAACATGCAGTAGTGTCATGATAGTTTTACTTATGATGAAATCTGCACAATCACTATAAAAGCTATTAAAAAATACTGACTGTAATATCTATTTCTTCCAGGAGATGGCAATGCAGGACTGCCAGTCCCAGACACGCACAGTGGAATTTCATATCAAATACCTAGATGTAAGTAGTTTAAAGCGGAACTTTAGTCATTTTTTTTCTTCTTTCCATCTATTAAATCTTCTGCCCTTGTTATTTAAACTTTGGATAGTAAAACATTTTTTTTCCTGCCAGTAAATACCTTGTACAGCCCACTTCCTGTTTCTTGTCCAGTAAAAAGCCTAGGCGTATGACATCATGCACAGCTCTCTCTCGTGAGAGTTTGTCAAGAAGGGAGGGGGGATGAGTCATAGGAGGACCAATGAGAGCTGCAGAGCTGGAGGTGTAAATCCAGGAAGTGAACAGGCAGCAGCTTCAGCTGCCCACAGTTAAAATGGTTGCGGCCAGACTCAGTGGAGGGAGATTTCTGCAGCATATTTGGCAAGTACAGAATCACAGTATATATACAATAATATGCAAAGTGGTTGGAGGGAAGCTTCAGAATGACAAAGATGTTTTTATTACAAATTATGTGAGCAGACTGCAGTTCCTCTTTAACCACGTCAATACAGGGCATTTTCACCCTCTTCCTGCCCAGGCCAATTTTCAGCTTTCAGCGCTGTCACATTTTGAATGACAATTGCGCGGTCATGCGACGTTGTACCTAAATTAAATTTTGATATTTTTTTTTGGTGGTATTTGATCACCTCTGTGTTTTTTATTTTTTGCGCTATAAACAATAAAAGGCCGGAAATTTTGAAACAAACACAATATTTATTACTTATTGCTATAATAAATATCCCAATTTTTATTTTTATCAGTTTAGGCCGATATGTATTCTTCTACATATTTTTGGTAAAAAAAATTCCCAATAAGCTTTGCAGGGAAACAAAATTCAGCACATCCCCGCTGACAGGACAGAGCTCTGCATTGTTTACATCCTGTGTGTCTCCTCGGCAATCAGCAGGTGGCGGCGGTCATCTATTGGCCGGCACCCGCTGATTGGCCATTGCTGTGACTAATCACAGCAGAAGCAGGGTGCTGGCGGCGCATGAGCGCCCCCCTACCCAAAAGTGCAGAATCACTGGCCGTGGCCGTCCCGTAGCAGTAAAGCTACAATAGGGTGGTCGTTAACTGATTAAGGTATGTTGATAGTTTTGATATAAGAATAGTGGGGTTGATTTACTGAAACTGGAGAGTGCAAAATCTGGTGCAGCTCTGCATAGCAACCAATCAGCTTCCAGATTTTTTTATTTTTTTTTGTCAAAGCTTAATTGAACGAGCTGAAGTTAGAAGCTGCTTGGCAACCATGCACAGCTGAACCTGATTTTGCACTCAAACAACATCATTGTTGTAATTAGAATTGGTTGCCGTGGATCTTATCATTTTTTTATATTTCCCTAAAGTTTTTGTAAAGACAAAACTTTTTTTATATATGGTTTCAGATACAGTATAAAAGGGTTGTTATGTGTTTAACCACTTAAGCCCCGGACCAATTTGCAGCCAAAGGACCTTTTTGGGATTTGGCACTGCGTCGCTTGACAATTGCGTGGTCGTGCGACGTGGCTCCCAAACAAAATTGGAGTCCTTTTTTTTCCCACAAATAGAACTTTCTTTTGGTGGTATTTGATCACCTCTGCGGTTTTTATTTTTTGCGCTATAAACAAAAATAGAGCGACAATTTTGAAAAAAATGCATTATTTTTTACTTTTTGCTATAATAAATATCCCCAAAAAATATATAAATTTTTTTTTTTTCCTCAGTTTAGGCCAATACGTATTCTTCTACATATTTTTGGTAAACAAAATTGCAATTAGCGATTATTGATTGGTTTGCGCAAAAGTTATAGCGTTTACAAAATAGGGGATAGTTTTATAGCATTTTTATTAATATATTTTTTTTACTAGTTATGGAGGTGATCAGAGATTTTTATTGTGACTGTGACATTATGGCGGACACATGGGACATTTTTGACACATTTTTGGGACCATTGTCATTTATACAGCAATCAGTGCTATTTAAATGCACTGATTCCTGTGTAAATGACACTGGCAGTGAAGGAGTTAACCACTAGGGGGCGGGGAGGGGTTAAGTGTGTGTGTGTTTTTTTTAACTGTAGGGGGGCGTGGCTTGGCGTCTGACATAACTGATCATCTTTCCCTATAACAGGGAACAGACGATCAGTGACAGGCTCAGTAGGAAGCACGGGGAGAGGTTTGTTTACACATACCTCTCCTCGTTCTTCAGCTCTGTGACCCGATCGTGGGACACCAGCGGCGATCGGGTCCGCTGGTCCCGCGGCCACGGTCACGGAGCTCAGGACCGGGTCGTGAGCGCGCCGCCAGCAGCGTGCTCACGACCCTTGGCTGGGCACTTAAAGAGCCACGTACAGGTACGTGATTGTGCCCAGGTGTGCCATTCTGCCGACGTATATGTGCAGGAAGCAGTCCTTAAGCGGTTAAGCTGAATGGATTTACCCTCATTTGTTGTCCTAATGACTATTGGCTCTAGTACAAAAAAGGATGGAACAATTTTTTTGAGTTTTCCCCAGGAACAGGTGGTAAGAGGAAAACTCTTCTGGTGTGAGAGGGAATTTCTTCTCTTCCTTCCTTGGACCACTTGTCCTGACCACTGCAGAACAGGAACATCCCACAAGAGCTGCAGTTTTGGAGTGGCTCTGACCCAGTCGTCTAGCCATTACAATTTGGACCTTGTCAAAGTCGCTCAGATCCTTGCGCTTGGCCATTTTTTCCTGCTTTCAAGACATGAACTTCAGGGACATGATCACTTTCTGCCTTTATATATCCCACCAGGGCTCAAGTCCTGCAGGAACTCATGGGAACTGAGTTCCTGTACTTTTTCCACAACAGGAACTCAGTTCCCTTTAGCAGCTGTGTCCTGCAAGACTTTGAAGTATGCAAGCATTGTGTTTAGTCAGACCTCTCGTGATGCGCTCCTCCCTGCTGTCCCCTCCTGATTTTCTGTCTCCTCATCCCCCAGTCTCCTGCATACTTGCTCTGTGTGTCCCACTGAATCCCCCCTCCTCTATCTTCAGTGCCATATGATGAGAGAACCCAGAGGAGGAGCACAGCTATTCTGCTCACAGGACATGCAGGGAGAGAGGTGAGCTGAGGGAGGAACATCAGTTTGGGGTGGTAAGCTGAGCACAATACCTGGAAAAGTTTAATGCCAGGAGGGAAGTTTATGTGGAAGTATGTGAAGGGTTGGAATAGCAGCGAGTGTGTGTTGGTGCCCTGCAGAGTTTGCAGCCCCCCAAGCTAACATACATCTCCTAAGCAGGAACACATCACTATCGCCCCAAGCATTCTGTCCAGATAATGTGCAGTTCATTTATGACCTTTCCGTTTAACCCTGTGTTATCAAAACTCTGTTCAATGAAAAGTGTAAACTCACCACAGAAACACTCTATATACAAAATAAAATTCACCAATGCAATGTTCACATTTGCATGGAAGCACAATTGAATGAATGCTGATTATTCAGAGAATTACCGTATTTATGTTTATTGAGGATTGTTCTTTTTTTATGTTATAACAGTTAAGCTTCATACACACAATGCGAAAATTGGATGAAAAATACCACTTTTGAAGCGTTCGTGCATATGAGCGTATCATTTTTTTTTTTTGGTGGGGGAGTGGATCTTGGGTGGGAGTTCCCACACTTTTATCCCCAGGACTTGACCCCTGTATCCCACCATATTTCAGACGCCATTGTAACAAGATAATCAATGTTATTTACTTTACCTATCAGTGGATAATGTTATGGCTGATCGGTGTATCTTTGTTCTCTACTTGCAGATGTGACTAATGCTGTGTACACACGATCGGAAATCCCGCCAGCAAAAGACCGATGAGAGCTTTTGGACGGAAAATGCGACCGCGTGTATGCTCCATCGGACTTTTGCTGGTGGAATTCCCACCAACAAAAGATTGAGAGCAGGTTCTCTATTTTTCGGGTGGAAAAAGTTCCTATGCAAAAATGCGTTCGTCTGTAGCAATTCCGACGCGCAAAATTCCTACGCATGCTCGGAAATAATTTGACGCATGCTCGGAAGCATTGAACTTCATTTTCTCGCCATGTCGTAGTGTTGTATGTCACCGTGTTCTTGACGGTTGAAAGTTCAGCAAACTTTTGTGTGACAGTGTGTATGCAAGACAAGCTTGAGCGGAATTCCGTCGGAAAAAACATCCAAGATTTGTCCGACGGAAAATCTGCTCGTATGTACACGGCATAAAGAATAACAGTTTGTTTGTGCTTTGCAGGATTGCTGGTTAACAAGCCATAGGAACAGAACTCAGAGTACCCCTGAGGAGGGCACTGAAGTGCCACCACAAAAAGAAAAACGCAGTGGTAAGAATACAAAATAAACACGTTAATTTACCCAAAGATTCAGCTTAAACCTAATGGAACCTCTAGATGTCACCAGTGTTGTGGCTTATGCTGGACCAGGCACTGCTTATCTTCTGTGGAAGTTCTGCTACCGTACATATGTGGCTTGTTCGTACATATGTGGCTTGTTCGTCCACATATGCAGTATGACAACACTGTGCAGAGATGAGCAGCGTGCGGCATCATAAATAGCCAAGGGTTGGCTGATTTAAAGCCCAACTCTGGGAAAATGAAAGTGTATTTAAACTTTTATAGTCAAATTGGGATAACAACTACTTTATATTTGTTACATGTCCCCATTAACATAGCATACCTTAAAAAATATATTTAACCACTTCACGGTCGCTGTGTTCCAGATCAAGATATATATATATATATATATATATATATATATATATATATTATATATATATATATATATATATATATATATATATATATATATATATATATATGATCCTGCACTTCTGGGTAGTGGGCGCGAGTGCGCGCCGCCGGTAGCAGCTTGCTCCTGCTATGATTATTCACAGCGGGAGCCAGTGGGCGGGTACAGCAGACCAGATGTCCACCGGCACCCGACGATCACTCGGTACACAGGCAGAACAGCAGTCTGTCTATGTAAATAAGGCAGATCGTCGTTCTGTCAGTAGGGAAGACATGGATTCTGTGTCTCTGTAAAGTGGGGACATGGATCCATGTCTTCCCCTAGTACAAGCACCTCCCACACAGTTAGAAAACACTGGCTAGGCACACATTTAACCCTTTGATCGCCCCTGATGTTTAATCCCTTCCCAGCCAGTGTCATTAGTATAGTGGCAGTGCATATTTTTAGCACTGATTAGGTATTAGGTTTAGGTTTAGGTTTTGGTCCATTCACACCTCTGCATTTTTATGGGTGTTTTGCAGTGAATAAAAATGCATGTGTCATGAAAATACATTGATTCCAATGGGGCCACTCACATCTGCACACTGCATTGTAAAAAATGATGCTCAATTTTACGTGCATTTACCTGCGTTTTCTGGCCTATTGAATTCTATAGAATCGCATAAAAGCACATGTAAGGCTGGGTTGACACATGTCCGGCTGCGGTTTGTAGTCTAGAGTCCGATGCGTTTCTGTTTACCAGTTAAGGTGCAATTCAGGTACATATTTTTGCCTGAATTTGAACCTCAACCAGACCCATAATAGCATAGGACCCTTTTCAAAATCGCACCGTGGTCGCCCCAGACATATGTGAACCGGCTCCATTGAGACCTGGTTCCATTCACAAGTTATGCGAATTGGATGCGATTAAAAACGCATCCAATTCGCATATACAGTATGTGAACCCAGCCTTAAACTCAATAAAAAGATGTCCTTTAAGAGCATAAACAAAATACATGGCAGAGGAAGCAGAGGGATATGACGAGGCCTTAGAGACTGGGCTTCTTGCATTGTATGTCAATTGTGGACAGATTTGGGAGAGACTCACTCTGACATTGTACATAAAACCTTGCAGTCGGCCATGACAGCTTCTCCTGAGAAACATCTAAAAGGTAAGAAATATTGTTTTTTAGGCATGCTGTGTAAAAGGGAAGATATAACGAACATATAACTGAGTTTTCTCAAATTTGACTGCAAAAGTGGAAATATGCTTTAAAAATAATCCCTTGCAGTGGGGCTGCACTCGCACTGCAACTGTAGATTGCTTCTTTAGGTCTAGGAGACATAGAAAATAAGATTAAGAAGATCTTCTTACTCAATCCTCTTCTTCTCCACGCTGCTAGACTGGTCCTGGCAGCATCTTCTTCCCGATGCTCTGATGGTTTGAGGGCCTGAAGTCATGAAGGCCAATACAGGGTCAATAGCCCTGTTTTGGACGTGATGACGCCATGGGAGAGTAGACCACCGGATCATGTAATAGCGCCATCTGGGGGGGGGGGGCATGAATGACTGGGTAAGTTAAATTGGTTCTCCTCTCCGCTACACTAAACGAACAGTTAACCCTTGCAGTGTGGGTGCAGCCCCACAGGATTTTCACATTTTCTGGAGTTCAGCGACAGTGCCCATTCAATTGCAAGGGAGGAGCGTGGTGCACCTGCCCAGAAGGAGATAGGCTTCTTTGTATTTTTTACATTGTAAATAGATTTATGTGTATCTGAAGACTTTTAAACCTCAACGTCTGCCTCGGTATCCCTCGAGGCACTTTACTCGTTCTGCTAATGAATACTTATTTTCCAAGTTCAGTAACACTCAGCATCATTCAAGCACTAACTGTGAACCCAAGCTGTTAATGAGAAAACTAATGGGGGGGGGGGGGGGGTGTAGCATCACACAGCCTGGGCTTACAATACAATGCTGCATAAATTGAGTCTCATACACCGCAAACTGAGCGCCATTCTATTTAGCAGTTAAATTAACTGACTGGGATAGAGGACCCTAACCGTCATGTGACCATGCAGAATAGTATGAATGCTGGAAATGGGGAAGGGGGGTGGGATGAGCTTTAAATAAAAGGTTTCACTTATTCCAGAATGTATCCAACATGTAGGATGTACTGGAACTAGAGAGAGTCCAGAGAAGGGCAACAAAGCTAATAAAGGGACTGGAGGACCTCGGTTATAAGGAACGACAACAAACGTTAAAGGGGTTGTAAACCTTCGCGTTTTTTCACCTTAATGCATCTTATGCATTAAGGTGAAAAAACTTCTGTCAGTCACCAGCCCCCCAGCCCCCCCCCCCCCCCCCAACAGCGAGGACGTGCTGTGCATCTTTCTAGGGTTCTTGACACTTGATTAAATAAATTGATAGCAGTGCTGTCAATAAAATCCAATGATGCGGGGGGCGGGGCCTGAGTCCGGTATTCGTGTCTATAGACGCAAATGCTGGACTCAGGAGCGCGCCCGCAAGGTAACCCCCTCGGGAGAGCGCTTCTCCTCAGGGGTTACACGATGTGGGGAGGAGCCGCGAGAGCTGCCAGGAGACCCCAGAAATCGAGGAGCGGGGCCACTCTGTGCAAAATGAGCTGCACAGTGGAGGTAATTATGATCTGTTTGTTATTTAACCACTTTGCGCCGGAGGGACATCATGGGACGTCCTTGACTTTCCGGGGTTATATCTGAATGATGCCTGCAGCTACAGACATCATTCAGATATTGGCTTTTTCAGCCCGTGATTCCCTACACCATAAGAACAATCATAGTGGCTGTTCCACCCCCCCTCCCGCCACCCTCCGGTGCTTCTACCGACTCACCGCTTCCATCGGTGAGTCGGATTACGGATCCGTCGGCCCCCGGATGGTGATCATAGAGATTTCCAGCGGGCCAGATGGTCGCCGGAGTCTCTATGATCGTTCGGAGGCCGGGCACGATGTTATGACGTCACGCCCGGCCTCTGCATTCAACAAAAACGCCGCTGCCTCGGCTGGGAAGCCGTGATCGTTTTTTTTTTTTTTTTTTATTTTAGGCTTCCCAGCCTAGAGGTGAGATGTGGGGTCTTATTGACCCCATATCTCACTGTAAAGAGGTCCAATCATGCCATATTCCTATTAAAAGGGATGTTTACATTCCTTGTAATAGGAATAAAAGTGACACATTTTTTAATTTTTTTATTTAGTTTACCAAAAAAATTTTTTTTAAAGTGTCAAACTAAAAAATTAAAAGTAAAAATGTAAAAATTTTTAAAGCGTCACCTACGGGTATTTTTAAGTACCAAAGTTTGGCACCATTCCACGAGCGCGTGCAATTTTGAAGCATGACATGTTGGGTATCTATTTACTCGGCGTATCTTCATCTTTCACATTATGCAAAAGAATTGGGCTAACTTTACTGTTTTTTTTGTTTTTTTTAAAGCATGAAAAAAAAAACGTGTTCGAAAAATTGCTGCGCAAATACCGTGTGAGATAAAAAGTTGCAACGACTGCCATTGTATTTTCTAGGGTCTTTGCTAAAAAAACATATATAATGTTTGGGGGTTCTATGTAATTTTCTAGCAAAAAAATTATGAATTTTACATGTAGGAGAGAAATGTCAGAATTGGCCGGGGTGTGAAGTGGTTAAAAGTCCATGTAAAGAAATCCAATGGCGAATGGGTGACTTATATAAAACAATAACATGAACACCAAAACACTGATCCACCACCACATGCATGTCTGTATTCCAGGAAGTCTCATGATCGGACTCCTCTCCGCTGACAGGACGTGGAGCTGTGTGTTTACACACACAGCTCCACGGTCCCGCACGGTCCCGTTGTTTTGAAGTGATCTGACAAATCTAGCCATGGATGAGGTTTGATTTGTGGCTTCTGGTCCTGGGACTTCTTGAGACTCTCTGAGGTGGGGCTGAGGAAAGGGGAGAGAGATGGTTGGTGCACTACAACACCGAGCAGACGACGCGGAAGACCGCCAGAGAAGGAATAATGTAAGGGTGGTGGGGCTGCAGAGGGGTGCTGAGGGGTCTGCCTCTACTACCTTTGCTGAGCACAGTCCGATATTGTCCACTCCTGAGTTGGTGCGCGAGTCCCTGTTGCTGACGTGACATCAGGATATCCTAATCCTACAGGCTCCTTATAGCTTGCCTTCTGGTAAGCGCAATATCCGTGTGGTGGTGGATCACAGTGTTTTGGTGTTCACGTTATTGTTTTATATAAGTCACCCATTCACCATTGAATTTCTTTACATGGACTTTGCTGAACTTTATTGTTTGAACATTTTTTTGTCATTTAAATGTTTAATTAGTAGATATTATAAGCACACAGCGCAGCTTTTGTCTGTTATTATTATCTGGGTTTGTGTATATCTCACATATTTTTAAGCTGCTGCTAGGGTTTCCATTTATTATTATTATCATTTATTTTTCTTTTTTTTTTATACTTGAGTGCGGTGTTTGCTCCACATTTTTTTTTCACCGTTTTACTATATATATATATATATATATATATATATATATATATATATATATATATATAATACTTTTTTTTTATTTTTTTTTGCAAATAGTCAAAAATGAAAAAACTTCTGTAAACGAAATGCAACTAAACGTGCGTTATCGCATTTACACGCGTTTACAAGCTGTTACAGGCATTTGGCGTTTTAAATGCCTCTGAATAGCCATTGTGAATGCATTTTTTTGCTTTCCAAAAAATGCTTCTAAACTCGACTGCCCAGAAACGACTATACATGACCCTGTGTACATGTACTGATAAGATAACATAGAGGAGAGTTCAGGGGCAGCTGGAAAAAAACATCCAACTGCTCCTTATGGTAATTAACCCCTTGCCACCCAGGCCAATCCTGACACTAGAAAATTACTCAGAACCCCCAACTTTTTATGTCACACGGTATTTGCGCAGCAGTTTTTCAAATGCATTTTTTTTTTAAAAGAAACTGTTTGATGAATAAAAAGAAATAAATAAAACCACTAAAGTTAGTCCGATTTGTTTTGTTTTTTTGTATAATGTGAAAGATGATGTTCCGCAGAGTAAATAGATACCTAACATGTTACACTTTAAAATTGCGCGCACTTGTGGAATGGCGCCAAACTTCAGTGCCTAAAAATCTCCATAGACAACACTGTAAAACTTTTTACAGGTTACATGTTTAGGAGGTCTAGTGCTAGAATTATTGCTCTCGCTCTAACGATCGCGGTGCATGTAACCTGTGTGTATCTGGCTCTGATACTAGCCAGTGCCTCACCAGCCACTGACCTCACCGCACGTCCCTGCTTTCCATGGTACCTTTATTGCGCACAATAAGATAGCTCTGGTTTAGCTGACAATTGTGAATTATAGGGGATGGTCTGTTTTGCAAGCTTTTTCTACCAATCCTGGTCATTAACCACTTCCCGCCCATAGAACATCATATAGCATGGTTGTGATATCAGGATGATGTCTGCAGCTACAGGCATTATCCCGGTATCTTTTTTTTTCTGTTGGCGGTGCTGTTTAATGTAAAAGCAATCCTAGCGGGTTAATAGCTGCTGGATTGCTTTTACATGTGGTCACCTTCTGCCGCTGTTGTGACAAAATGTCACAACATGATGATTTTCCGCAGAGTAAATAGATACCTAACGTGTTACGCTTTAAAATTGATGAGTTTTCTTGACAGAAGTTATACATATAGAATTTTATTTTAAATGATATAACAGTCATTCAGCATTTTGTAGTTTGGCTATATTTGTGCATGTGCCTGAATGCAAATATTTTGAAAAAATAACGTATTTTTTTTCCTTTTTACATTTTATAGTAAACACTTCTAAACTGTCAGAAGTATTTCATATGAGTTCACTGTACTTTACCCTCTATTCCTCAGCCAGCCTTCCAGTTACAACTTCTACGAACGGTAGTCATATGCTTACAATGGGACATCATCCAAGAACAGAAAAGAACAGTGGGGTCAGTTGGACACATGTGGAGCCAGTAGGTAAGAACATGAGTTTCCAAGAATATAGATGTAACATTTTAGAGCTTAAGCCACATGCTCAGGGTAATGGATGCTGGCTCAAGAAGAAGGGGTATTTTAAGGTAAAATAGAGGGAAAAAAAGAGAACAAGAGATGCGGAGAAAGAGCCCATAGAAACAGCTGTCATTCTTACAGTGAATTCCAATTAGAATATATGTATTATTGGCTATTGGGCTACAATAATATTTTCCTTTTAAGTTACTGCACTTTCCACTTTTTTTTTTTCTTTCTCTTTGTATTGATAATGCGTTATTTAGCATTCTACAGAAATACATTGACTACAGGCACAGTATAGTACCTCTTCACATTCAATCACATTTCAGTTTATTATAGGTATAGCCCTCTTTTTGGGGGGTGGTTATGAGAAATGGATCTCCCCAAATAGGATATCGCACTAAACCTGTAGGTATATAAGAGAACAAGAACCTTCACTAAGTGGAAAAGTGGGTTCGCTAATAAAGTTGCCAGTGCCCCCACCCAGGACAGAGCCTCTGTGAACAGAGGGGATTCCCCTGCTGGGAAATAATCCGTAATTGGGAGCAGAGAAACTACTGCAACCAGCATATAACATTAACCACAAGTACTGTATATAGATGCGCACCAGTATACAAATGATACAGGCTTTATATAAGGAGAGATTAATAACAGCACATACATCCAATGTACTAACAGGTATTATCAACAAAAGGGCCCTATGGAAGTTCTGGTGGAATTGTACAAATAAAATTGGGTATATATAGTTAAGGCTGGGTTCATACTAGTGCGAATTGGATGCGGATTTCACCGCATTCAATTTGCATGACAGGAGAGTATGATCGGCACTCAATGGAACCGGTTCACACATCTCCATGGCGGCTGCGAAGCGGATTGCACAGGGGTCCAGTGCATCTTTGGCTCCATTTCAGGTCCGAATTCAGGCAAAAATGTGTGCCTTATTTGTCCCTGAAACAGAGAACAGGGACACACATGACCCCTGCTGTGAGCCACATGCGAATTAAGTGTGACCCCAGCCTTATAGAGATACCTCCAGATGAATGTTGCAGCAAAGTCCAGTTACAGGGGCCCGTAAGGATGCTGTAGTTTGTATCATTGTGTGGGAGACCTGAAGACAAAACCAACAGTCATGGGGATATCCTCCAACTGTTGTCCAACCAGCCTGCAATGGGACTTCTCACCAGCAGGAAGTGTGGTGTGGCACTGGAACTGGAGTCAGCCTATCTACTTTGCACTTTAGTCCCTCTCTAGTAATGTACACTTAATCTCTTTTGGTCTGGGATTTAGTAGCATTAACACAACATGTGGCTGAGACTTTCTCCTTCTCTCCACTTCCTCCTTCTGGGCTTCGGAGCCAGCAGCCAGGGACAGGAAGTGCATAATATATTTACAGGCATTTAAAGGGATTGTAAATCCTATGCATTAAGGTGAAAAAACTTCTGACACTGACCAGCCCCCCCTCCCGTTTTACTCAACTGAGCCCGTTCCTTCCCTCAGGCGGAGACGCGCTCTAGCTCTCTGCCTGTTGTCTCTGCTCTTGATTGGATAGATTTATAGCAGCGCAGCCATTGGCTCCCGCTGCTGTCAATCAAATCCATTGACGCAGGCGCCGAGGGGTGGGGCCGATTCCAGCATTCTGTGTGAATGTACACAGAAGCAGGACTGTCCACCTTAGGAGAGCCTTCTCCAACGTGGACACATGATGCAGGGAGGAGCTACCAGCTCCGCTGGGGGACCCCAGAAGTCGAGGATTAGGGCCACTCTGTGCCAAACGAATTGCACAGGGGAGGTAAGTATGACATGTTTGTTATTTTAAAAAAAACAAGGGTTTACAACCCATTTAAAGGTTCAGATAGTAGAGGACAGCAGATCCATACATAGGCAGATCTGCATTGTCTTATTGGAGAAAACTGTGTTTATCTATGTAGATGAATACTTATTCATCCATATAGATAAAATAGCATAAAGCTGTGTAAAATAAAATACAATTTTCACAGCTTTTAACATAAAGCTCATTCAAGATATTGATCTTAATGGCCAACAAAAACTTACGTGTACAGTCAGATGTGCAAACATATTCTTACAGCCTCCTGTATGTTTGTCACCCCTTTTTTGACACATGCATGCTTGGGTCACTAATGCAGACCTGAGCATGCATGTTTACTCAATAAAAAGGGGTGAATCAATAAGTGGCAAACAGCAGCTTTGTTGGCTTCTTTTGGGAGGAACAGTATTAATTTGACAAGGTTTTACAACCTTCCCCCAGATTTGTCACCAGGCAGTGTCTGCTGCTACCATAGCCAATAAGCAGGTTGAAAATTATTGCCATTTTGCCATCATTTTCAATTGTAGCGATGACAAAATCTCAAAGGAGTTAGATGGAAAATGTTTCCATCTGAATGTGGTTTTTGTTTGAAAATCTATTAGTGTATAGCTAGCTTTAGAAAGGTACATAATAATACAACCTGCGGAAGGTTTCATTCCCCCATCCTTGACTAAGTGGGAGCGGAACTTGGTACCAGCTTTACCATCAAAGACTTAAAATTCTACATTTTGCACAGAAGTCCTCCATCGCCACCAGGGTTCAAGAGACCTGTTACAGAATAACGACTCGCTGGTACAGGGTACCTGCTACCCTTCATCGCATATTCCCTCAGGTCTCTGACCGCTGCTGGCGGTGGGGCACTGAGGAAGGCACAATTTTGCACATTTTCTGGTCCTGTCCCAGGCTTGCCTCCTTTTGGCGGGGCGTGACCGACACGATCAGACACCTGACTAATGTCTCACTAGAGAACAATCCAGCGGCCTGTTTGCTTCACCTGACGGAACGACCCATCAAAAAATATAAAAAATCCCTAACTATTGAGCTCCTAAATGCTGCTAAGGCCTGCATCCCACTGTGCTGGAGATCGGAGAACCCACCAACGCAGTCCCTTTGGTATGCCAAAGTTCAGGAGCTGAGAGACATGGAGGACCTTACTGCCACTCTGCATGATATGGAGGAGACCTTCAGTGAGACCTGGAGACCTTGGCATTACTTTATTTACACAAACGCATACCTACAGGAAATGGCTACAAGCTCAGGTCCTGATGCGTCGACCCAAAGATCCATACCCCACAGCCAGAGGACCCCACAGTAACAGGGCAGTTCTCTCTGTCATCTTTCACTTCCAAGCACATATCATCTACGCCCTTCTAGCTCTTTCTGTTAATCCTTACCCCTCTGTCTTCCCCCACCCCCTCCCCCGCTCCTACTCTTGCCTCCAACCCTTCTCGCCCTCCCTTCCCCCTCCTAACTCGAACCCCACCTGCCGTGGCCTGTGAACACTGCCCCCCCCCCCCTGTTTTTCCCCGCAGTATGCTTCAGACATAGCAACTGATACCCACTCACGAGAGCATGACAAGATGAGTGAATATTCACAATATGCCTAGATTAGCCTGACTCTCGTGTATGGGTTACTCGGCCACAGAATCTTACACTTCTATCCATGCTAACCATAACCATGCTATTATCTGGTATAGTCTAACGAATGTATTAGCTGCCAGCAGTCAGGAATAACGATGACTTGTCCACCCACTCGGCCCTGCGGGCAGTAACATTGCCCTGGTGATGCATCTATTCTCATATCGTGCCTTATGCAGGGAATTGGATCGGTTAGCCCAAATGTTGTTTCTTACTCTGTAATGTTTTTCATTCTCTGACTTGTTATATGTATATTGACAATGTTGACTATGCCTTTTTGTTGTACTTTTTATTACTTAAATAAAGGAATTAAAAAAAGAAAGGTACATAATGATGTTATCACTTGGGTTGCTTATTATATTAATGCAACTGTGACATTATCAGTAGCTACCTGTGCACTGGGAGCAAACAGACACGCTGGGGGAGCCGGAGGGCTGGCAGCACCTAATAGACTGTGAAGCTGGCGGCATTGGATGTTGGGAATTGAAGTCCAGACAGGGTGAATTATTGTGGGCCCTCAATACTACATGTACTACATCTCCCAGAAGGTTTGGGACCGGGGAAGAGAGAAAAACGCAATCTTCCTGGGTTTTTCTTTGAGAGTGTAGTCTTTTGCTGTGGGAAACAGTAGTGAACAGATCCCCCAAAGTCAAACCTGCTTGCGGCTAGAGCTGAGGCCTCAGGCATATCACTGTGAGACCGCAGTGATAGCATTGGAGAACACTGAGATTGGGACTTTGTTACCACCGCCAAGAGCATAGCGCTGCACCCCCCCCCCCCCCCCCTTCCCCCAAAGAGGTACTGCCGAGTGAGCCAAGATCCAGAGCCACACTGACCCGGGGCACAGGATTCCTTTCCATGCAGTGGGATTTCCATGCTGGGTCACAGAGTCTGGTGAGAAGGCCTTGGGCTGCGACCTATAGCCACTAGAGAGACTGAACCCTTAACAACTGACCACACACGTGTCATGTAGCCCATTACTGCCTGCAGGCCTTACTCTGACTGTTCTCATGTGCACCAATGGTATGATTGGGCCCCCGGCCCTGAAGATTCAGGACTAAAGACTGTCCATTTACAGTAGCCACATACAGACCTTTGCTACTTGCTTAGTTCAGTACCACTCAGCGGTATCACGCAAGACTTAGTTATTCTCTATGGGTGTACTCAATGCGTTTGCAATATCCTTATTCACTGCCCACTACTGATTTTGATGGTTTATCCCAGTCTAGTGGTACAGAACTCTAATTTAAGTTGCTTTGAGATAGTGAGTACACTGTATAACAGGCTCTGCTAAACCTACCTTCTGTATGTTTATTTATGCTTAAACCGTTATTTACTCCAACCCCTGCCAATACATTGAGTTCCTTTACCACTAAACGCTCTCGTGTTCATTTCCTAGTATTAGCTCAGTACCAAGTCAAAGGTATCTTTACTTGTGCCCTGTACACACGATCGGATTTTCCGAAAACAAAACCGTGGATTTTTTTCCGAAGGAGGTTGGCTCAAACTTGTCTTGCATACACACGGTCACACAAATGTTGGCCCAAAATTCAGATCGTAAGAACGCGGTGACGTACAAGACGTACGACGAGCCAAGAAAGAGGAAGTTCAATAGCCAGTGCGGTTCCTTCTACTTGTTTCCGAGCATGCATGAACTTTTGTGCAACGGACTTGTGTACACACTATTAGAAATTCCGACAACAAGTTTTGTTGGTGTAAAATTTGAGAACCAGATCTCAAACATTTGTGGGCAGAAATTCCGACAGCAAATGTTCGATGGAGCATACACACGGTCGGACTTTCCGACAACAAGCTCACATCCAACATTAGTTGTCGGAAAATCCGATCGTGTGTACGGGGTATAAGTGTTTGTGGTGATTTCCGTTCAACTTGATGTGCCAGGCTTGGACACAGAACCCAAGATACCAAGCGGCTCTTTCGGGGGGTGGTGCTACATTTGCATTTGAATTCTTCCTGACAGGGCTTACCAGAAAACCCTACATCTGTTTCAGTGATGATAATAAAATACTCCTGCAGTCTCAGGGATCCAAGTGCAGCTTATGCATTTTGTGGTGTTATTGTCTTTAAATGCCATTTTTTGTCTGTTAACAGCCGATTGTCTTTTTCTTCCTCTTTAGGTCATTCCAACCCCCCTCTTCTTTTAAGGTGCAGAAATTGTGTTGAGACTTTGAATAGAAACCTAGAGGTTTTGTTAAACAGCATCACAGAAGGGCATCTCAACCAACTTATTGACATCATGATGTCCAAATTTGTGCTGTCCAGAGATGACGCTGAATACATTAACGCAGAGCAACCTCGGAAAGCCAGAATAAGGAAATACATTGAAACCTGCTGTGAAAAGGGAGAAGAAGCCTCTCGGATGACTTTGCACAGCCTCCTCGCCCGGAAAATCGTTTCTATGAATCCTGTAAAATACAATTGACAATGGGAATTACCCATCATGTTCACATCTGTGGGTTATTCTTGCAGTCTGTATCTCAAGTTGCATGCTGAATCAGAGTTTGTTAATCATGTCGGGATCAATGCCTGGAAACACTGCATAGACTGGTCATATATCAGAAACTGGCAACTAATGGTTGAAATTTACTTATGGTATTCACTAGCCTTACCTATAGCTGAAGGCCATCCATACCATTTTTACCTATTTATCGGTTTCACATGCAATACATTTTTTCAGTGGTAATCTATTTGGACCATTTCCAGCATAGGTAAAAAAAAAATAGATTATATGAGCCTTTTTGTTATTACTATTCTCCTTAGGCAAATGCACAGTTCTTGGATTTATGCTGAACATACAGGTATGTTATAAATATTAAAAATATGGCGTGCGTTGCTTAAGTCCTGTGCAGGGTGGAGTACCACATATACAACTGGGCATATCTTATGTTTAAAATAGATGTAGCATCAGTTAAGATGGCCTTACACTGGGTGAGGGTACAGTTTCCCATACTTGCATAAATTGCAGGCTCTCCTTCTTAGGTGGCAATAGCTCCTCATTCGGAGGTCGATGTGCCTTTGTAGGAGTATACTTTTATGATTTTGGCATAAGTCATAATACCCTACCCTACATCCCAGATCATGGCCATTCATCCCTGAAATAAGTGCAGTGCTTTATTCTTGTTGTAGATATAGTGCTTCCGTCTTGTATTTCATGTATGTACAGTGTTTGAATAGCTTATAATAACGTTTTGTGGCTATACAAGATAGCGTGCAAAGTGTATGTAAAGCTAAAAGTTATTTTTCAGTTTTAGATTTAGAGCAGGTTAGAAGGTTTTTATTGCTGTCTGTGTCCCCTGGGATATTTATTCTCTCTGTTTGTCCCAGTGACTATTGTCACAGGGACTGAAAGTGATAGCAAATTCAAAATTAAGCTGTCACAGGGACAGGAAGTGATGGGAAATCTTCCAATGAGGTAAACCTCTGGTGACAGCTGTCTAAGAGAGGATATCCCCTTACTCTCCTAATACATTTTGCTGTGTCTCTGGGACAGGAAGTAAAGAGAAATCTCCCCAGGACAGGAAAAAAATGACAAGTATCCAAAGTATTACTTTATCTATCCAAAGCTAAAAATGCATTTTTGCTTTACATCCACTTTAAGGCAAGGTTCACACATATGCGAATTGTATGCCGATTTCCCCACATCCAATTCGCACTGGAACCGGTTCCCACAGGTCCAGGGCGGCCTCGGTCCGCATTCAAAAAGGGTTTGTTGCGTCTTTGGGTCTGGTTCAGGTGTGAATTCAGACAACAAAAAAAAATCAGACCTGATTCATACCTGAACCGGTAAATAGACATGCACCGGACCCCAGGCACGAACCCGCGGCCACATATGTGTGAACCTGGCCAAAATTGTGTTATATCACATTGTGAATACTGACTGGCGTGTAACCTTTAATTTTACTGTATGTCTGTAGAATGCAGTTCTCAGTAATGTAATTTTCTTTTTGGTAAAATATCACTACATAATTACTAAAGCTGTTTGGTCCAAAGAAAGTTTAACCTCAGGGCTGTTCTAAGGCACTTGGCTCTGCATCTTTATATATACATAGATATATAGATATATCTATATATATATTAGAATAGTACTTTTATATTCTTTTTAAATATCATACTACCAAATAGGAATAGAATATTGAAATTTGTTAAAATGACTGTCAGAGACTGTGGGGTGGATTTACTAAAGGCAAATAGACTGTGCACTCTGCAAGTTAAAGTGGTAGTAAACCGTGAGACGTTTTTTTTTTTGTTTTTTTTGTAAAGGTATATTGTGCTAGTATGTATCGCATACTAGCAAATTATGGTAAACCCACCTTAAAACAAAGCTCTTCCAGTGTTGAGATGTCATCGCTGCAGAAGTTCCCATCTTTTCCTTCCAGGTTCACAGACTCTGGCGGTGTGACTGGCCGGAGCCGCAATGACGTCACTCCCACGCACGCGGGAGCGCAGTTTACGGCACAGGGCTCTGAAGGAATAGCTTGGTGGTTGTTCCTTTAGAGTGCATGCGCCAAGTGATGTCACTGGCTGCATGTACTGTAAATATCTCCTAAACGTTACATGTTTAGGAGATATTTACACTACCTATAGGTACGCCTTATTATAGAGATGGGAGTTTACTCCCACTTTAAAGTGCATTCATTTTTCCCCAGAGCTTAGCAAATGTGGTAAAGCTCTGCTGATTTCCATCATTCAATCATGTGCAAGCAAAAAAAGCATTTTTCATTTTTTTGGATGTTCCTTGCAATTAATTGGGTATTATTTACAAAGTGAAGCTTTACCACATTTACATTCAGTAAGGAAATGAGTACAACTGTACTTGCAAATT
>CM053034.1:50273119-50398119 GCA_028564925.1 Lithobates sylvaticus
AAAAAAAAAAAATAAAAAAAAAAAAAAAAAAAAAAAAAAAAAAAAAATAAAAAAAAAAAAAAAAAAAAAAAAAAAAAAAAAAAAGAAAAAAAAAAAAAAAAAAAAAAAAAAAAAAAAAAAAAAAAAAATAAAAAAAATAAAAAAAAAAAAAAAAAAAAAAAAAAAAAAAAAAAAAAAAAAAAAAAAAAAAAAAAAAAAAAAAAAAAAAAAAAAAAAAAAAAAAAAAAAAAAAAAAAAAAAAAAAAAAAAAAAAAAAAAAAAAAAAAAAAAAAAAAAAAAAAAAAAAAAAAAAAAAAAAAAAAAAAAAAAAAATAAAAAATTAACAGGATATAACAAGCAGGTATACTAAATTAACCTTAATTCAGCCCTTCCTTTGAAATGCATGGGCAGCACTTCCCTTAAAAAATGGAAATGTAAGCAAACATTGGAGACTTTGTCAAGAGTCACCTAATTCCTGCTCGTTCCTGTTTGCCAATAAGGCAATCCATCACAGATGTGGGCTAATGCGGCATACACACGGTCGGAATTTCCGATGGAAACAGTCTGATGGGAGCTTTTCATCGGATTTTCCGACCGTGTGTATGCCCAACGGTCTTTTTCTGTCGGAATTTCCGTCAGATTTTGAATTGAGAACCTGTTCTCAATTTTTCCGAAGGAAAACCTTTCTATCGGATTTTCCGATCGCGTGTATGCAATTCCGACACGCAAAATTCCGACGCATGCTCGGAAACAATTTGACGCATGCTCGGAAGCATTAAACGTCCCTTTTATAGTGCTGTCGAACGTGTTTTATGCCGCTGTGTTATTGACCGTCGGAATTTGGTGTGACCGTGTGTAGGCAACACAGCTTGAGCGGAATTCTGAGTTTTTTCCGACGAGAATTCCGATCGCGTGTACGCGGCATTATAGAAATATGGGGGAGTTAGAGCTGGCTGCAAGCTCCGGCACTACCCAACACTGGAAGAGCAGATAATTATAAGCACTTTATACCTGCAACAGTCTTATTAAGGTCCTACAATGCATTAGTGGGTGTGTATAAAAGCATAGTTCATATTATTTACTTATAATGTGTATATAGAGGTTATAATAATATATAGGTATATAATTTATCATTTAGGTTCCTATAAACATTTATTGCAAGATCAAAACTGTTGACCAACCTATTCAAGCTAAATATATATTTTTTCAAAAGGTAATAAAATATTCTGTTGTATTTATTTTGTGCCATGGATTAGCCAACATGCTTCCGCTGATGAATGTATAGTTATAACAGAGAAAGAAAATGTTCAGGAATTAAGATTTGATTTTGCTGTTATCGACATGTTATTGTTCTTTTCTGTGTCTTTTATATAAACTGATTATTTCATTGGAAAATTTGAGTTTTCTGATTCAATTTACTTTTGTTTGGTTAGTTTGGCTTCCTATTTTTCCTGAGACCCTAACATTCCTCACCCTACCCCCCCCCCCAACTGCCAGGGCACCCACTGCGCATGCGTCATGTCACGTGTCCCAGATGACTGACTGCACCGCGGGGAAGTGATGTCAGTGCCCGGGCACTGAAGGAGGCAGACTACGAGGGACCCCCTAGCAACAGGCATTTAGAGATGAGTAAAAAATGATTTTTTTTTTCAATTATTTATTTATTTTTTTTTTTATGAATTTTAAGCCATTTTTTTTTTTTTTTTTTTGGTGGAAACACCATTTTAAAGTTTTACTAAACCCAGGACCCTGAATTCAATATATCTGGTCTCCCACAGTACACAGAACATGGAAATGCAATTATTTTAGTAAATATAAACTGCTAAATACCTTTTTTCATTAGCAGTATATAGAAGTCTTGTGACTGCTATCAGTGTCTGGTTAAAGCTTGTAGGAAGAGTTTTCATTCTCTTCTGACTGTCCTATGAGGCTGCAGGACCCCTGACCCTCTGTCTGGACAGTGTTGATTGGCCCTCTGCTGATCACATGCACCCTCTCTAGCAACACACACCAAGCTGAGCATATGCAGAGTGCCCCCAAGTCTAAGTACTGTCAGGGGATGAATTGGGGACTGTGGAAGAAGGGGAGGATCAGAGAAGACAGGAACAAACAGCCTTTTTACACAATGCGCAGGATTAACCCCTTAGGTTCCACAGTGAGTATAACAAGCATGCTTTACTGCATATACTGTACAGACTTTGTGGGTTTAGTAGCACTTTAAAAGGGAGCTCCAGGCTCCTTCATAAAAAAATAAGTCAGTAGCTACAAATACTGAAACTGGCTTTTAATATTAGGACACTTACCTGTCCACGAATCCAGCAGCGTTTTCACCCGAGCTGATTTTTCAATCGGCTCTCAGGGTGCTGCCGCCCCATCTCGTATAAGGAAAGCAGGCAGTGAAACGCACTGCGTTTTGTGAATGGCCTGGCGGCACCAAAAGGTGCTAAATGTGGCAGCAGAGGGGGGAGGAGGCAAATAAGCTCTGCTTCCCCTTTTGGGTGGAGATCCGCTTTTAACTCCAGCCATGTTCAGCTGACCATACACTGCTCAAATTTTGGCCTATTGGCAGTGCATGGTAAAGCTGAAGGACAAATGTACTTGTAGGGGGCATAATGTGGGTGAAGGGCCCTCATGGGCAATACCAATGGTAACCATGTGCTCCCTAAGAAGGGCCCATTCTTCATTAGAGCCCCTGTCTGTGGGGATAGATGTAGCTACAAGATGTAATAATGTGATTGACTTGGGAGAATAGCTCAATATTGGAATCTGTGGAGTAGCAAGTCCGTGTGAAGGCAGTGCAGGGTCAGAACATTGGCCAAGATGAGCAATAGCATACACAAACCAAGGTGCCTACAAACAAATATGACTGTAGTCAAGACTAGAGCCGAATCTATCAACTATAGCCATCAAACCCCAGAGACAGATTACCAATTGGGAAGCAAAGTTCACATTACAAGCCACACCAGTAGGCAAGACTGGAACTAGGAAATTAATCAACATTAAGGCCCCTTTCACACTGGGGCGGGGAGCCGCGGCGACGGTAAAGCAGCGCTATATTTAGCGCTGCTTTACCGTCGTTTTAGCCGCGGTATTTGGCTGCTCGCGGGGCGGTTTTACCCCCGCGAGCAGCCGAAAAAGCGTTAAAATCCCCCGCAAAGCGCCGCCGTATCGGCGCTTTGTGGCGGTATTGCCGCGGTATTACCGCGGTGTCCCATTGAAATCAATGGGTAGGAGGTGAATACACCGCTCCTATACCGCTCCAAAGATGCTGCTAGCAGGACTTTTTTTTACCGTCCTGCTAGCGCACCGCTCCAGTGTGAAAGCCCGCCGGCTTTCACACTGGAGTGAATGGGGCCAGTTTTTTCAGGCGCTATTTTTAGCGATGTACCGCCTGAAAACCGCCCCAGTGTGAAAGGGGCCTAAGGGAGACGGTTCAGAAGACTCTACAAATATGTATATGTAATAAAACAGTAAAAATATGATATATCAAAAGTCCAATAATGTGAAAGTTACATAAATATGACCTTAACGGACACACTTTGTTCAAAAACATCAAAAGTATGATCACTGGAAATATACTGTAGTGTTTGACAAAGGTTTGATAGAGCCATGACTAGCAGGACTCCAGTTGTGGAGTCCAGCACTTTTATTAGCTTACAGTTGATCTGTAGGAGACAGAACATTTGATGGGAATTAATTGAAGGGAAACTCTATTATATTTTGAGTTGCCATTCCTCATCAGAGTCAACATGCTAAACGACCACGGGAATAAAGACAGCACAGCATGTGGCTATAACACGGTCAGTTTCCCATTCGCTCGCTCTCTCTTTCATATCTAAAGGGATAAAAAGAACAAAACACTTGTTAATTAATCTACATCAAGGTAGAAGGGTTCAGTTAAGATTTTTTTTTTTCTACATAATGCAAAAAAAAAAAAAATAGTCCAAAGGACAGGAAAATTGCATTGATAGAAGCTCTTCTAAAGTACATGTTCTGGTCACATTGTTTAGGGAAATGGTAAATAATGCAAATATATACTGTTGGTGGACCGGTGCAATTGGAGTATTGTATAGTGCCCCCTTTCTCAACCAGGGTTCTAAGAAACCCTATGGTTCCCTTAGAGGTTGCTAGGGGTTTTCTTAATGAGCACCTTCTCCCTCCCAGGTAAGTAGGCACTGGCTACAACGATCTTTGAAGCTATCTGTAAGTATGGGCTCTTCCTAATTATCATCAGTGTAAGGAGTATTCTTCCCAGTTATCATCACACTAATATACCATGAGCTGTAGACATACCCTGTTTCCCCGAAAATAAGACCTAGCGTGATTGTCGGTGATGGCTGCAATATAAGCCCTACCGCCCAAATAAGCCCTACACTGTTTCCCCGAAAATAAGCCCTACCCTGAAAATAAGACCTACAATGACTTTAAATAGAGCTTATTTGGGGGTAGGGCTTATATTGCAGCCATCACCAACAATCACGTTAGGGCTTATTTTCGGGGGAAACAGGGTAGTAATTATTAGCAGGGGTTTCCTGGGACCCGGAAGTTATTTTAAGGGTTCCACCATATTAAAAGTTTGAGAAAGGTTGATCTAGGGGGTTTTAAGTGGCAATTCTATAAAAAGGGTTTTAGCAGCTTTACTTCTTGTTTTATCATTTTGAGTTAATGTGGTTGTAAACCCTAAAAAAAAATTCCCAAAAAATAAAAAACCTGCAAGACAAAGGCATAATGAGCTAGTATGCATAGCATACTAGCTCATTATGAATTACTTACCTGAGATCAAAGCCCCCGCAGCAGTCCTCGTTCTCCGCTCCGGCGGCCAACACCTCTCCGGGGGGTTACTTCCGGGTATCGCGGCTCCGGCACTGTGAATGGCCGGAGCCGCGATGACGTCACTCCCGTGCATGCACACGGGAGCCGCCGGTAACAGCACAGAACAACTGAAGCAATGGCACGTACGTGCCGTTGCTTCAGTTTGCTTAAGTGCGCATGTGCCGATGATGTCGGCACATGCAAATACAGGGATATATCTCCTAAACAGTGCAGGTTTAGGAGATATCCAGTGTAGCTACAGGTAAGCCTAATTATAGGCTTGCCTGTAGTATAAAGTGGTTGTAAAGGGTTTATAACGACTTTATTAAAGAAGTGAACATGCTGTAATCCATTAAATAATCAACTCCAATATCTTCAGATTGTATTGCAGAGGTGTCGGATATGTTCAAGAACAGCCTCAAGCAGTCATCATGCGATAAAATGTTTAACCCTTTATTATAGCAACAGTTACAAAAAACACAGGAGAGTGATGTGTACCCAGCTGTTTTGTGCCCTTTTCAGAAGTTTGTTGGGGAAACCCTTTTTTCCCCTGTCAAGTAACTGCCCATGAGTGCTTTAACCACTTCAGCCCCGGAAGATTTGGCTGCTCAATGACAAGGCCATTTTTTGCAATTCTGCACTACGTCGCTTTAACTGACAATTGCGTGGTCGTGCGACTCTGTACCCAAACAAAATTGACGTCCTTTGTTTTTACCACAAATAGAGCTTTCTTTTGGTGGTATTTGATCGCCTCTGCGGTTTTTATTTTTTGCGCTATAAACAAAAGAAGAACGACATTTAAAAAAAAAAACATGATGGGGGTTATTTACTAAGGGCAACTCCACTTGCACCACAAGTGCAAACTACAAGTGCAAAGTGCACTTGAAATTGCACTGAAAGTGCACTTGGAAGTGCAGTCGCTGTAGATCCAAGGGGGACATGCAAGGAAAATAAAAAACAGCATTTTAACTTGATCATGATTGGATAATAAAATCAGCAGAGCTTCCCCTCATTTCAGATCTACCCCTCAGATTTACATCAACTGCACTTCCAAGTGCACTTTCAATGCACATTCAAGTGCACTTTGCACTTGTAGTTTGCACTTGTAGTGGAAAGTGGATTTGCCTTTCGTAAATAACCCCAATATCTTTTTTACTTTTTGCTATAATAAATACAGGCATACCAAACTTCCACAATGGGGTTTATTTACTAAAGCTGGAAAGTGCAAAATCAAGCTCAGTTCTGCATAGAAACCAATGAGCTTCTAACCCCAGCTTGTTCAATTAAGCTTTGGTAACAGAACCTGGAAGCTCATTGGTTTCTATGCAGAAGTGAGCCTGATTTTGCACTTTACAGCTTTAGTAAACCCAATTGTGTACTTAAAGTGGAGGGCCACCCTGAAAAACAAAACTTGATAAAAATGTTAATACAAATTTAAAATGAAAAAAAAAAAAAAAATTTTTTTTTTACTTACCAGAAATTGCTGTTGCTAGGCAGATCGTCCTAATCTGCCTCTTCCTGCTCCTCGGAGCTGTTCTCCTAGCGCCGCCTTCTAGTGAATGGGGTGCGGTGTGTTATGGGAACTGTGTCCCACAACACATCGCGTTCCCCATTTACAAAGCACCGCGCGACGACTCGCGCATGCGCAGTAGGCCGCGTGCATGCACAGTAGGGAACGGGCAGCGACCTTACTGAGGATGGCGGCGCTAGGACCGGAGCACAGAGGGACATCTCGGCCTCCACGACCGACATCGCAGGCGCCCTGGGAGGGTAAGTGTACTTTTTAAAAGTCAGCAGCTACTTTTTTTTTAGCTGCTGACTTTTAAAAAAAAAAATTTCTAGCTGAAACACCGCTTTAAAAGTGGGGTATGCCCATATCCCACATTTTTTATCAAAAAAAAAATTTTTTTCCTCAGTTTAGGCCGATATGTATTCTTCTACATATTTTTGGTAAAAAAAAAATTGCAATAAGCGTATATTGATTGGTTTGCGCAAAAGTTATAGTGTCTACGAAATAGGGAATAGATTTATGTCATTTTTATTATTATAATTTTTTTTACTAGTAATGTTGGCGATCTGTGATTTTTATCAGGACTGCGACATAATGGCGGACACATCGGACACTTTTGACACATTTTTGAAACCATTGAAAATTATACAGCGATCAGTGCTGTAAAAAATGCACTGATTACTGTGTAAATGTCGCTGGCATGGAAGGGGTTAACACTAGGGGGCGATCAAGGGGTTAACTGTGTTCCCTATGTGTGTTTCTAACTGTAGGGGGGATGGGACTGTCTAGAAGGAAAGAGAGATCAGTGTTCATACATAGTATGAACACACGATCAGTCTCCTCTCCCCTGAAAGAACCGGGATCTGTGTGTTTACACACACAGATCTTGGTTCTCGCCCTGTCACTGGAGCGCTGGACCTCAGCCTTTCAGATTTACATGTGTGTGATTTTCATTGCGCTGAATACTGGCTGTGGCTTAAAGGGACACAGAGTGCAGAGGGGTTCAGTAGTAAGTGACACAAAGTTTCAGATGAGCAGGGGGGTACAGTGGTGGGGCAGATGAGCAGGGGGGTACAGTGGTGGGGCAGATGAGCAGGGGGGTACAGTGGTGGGGCAGATGTGCAAGATAGTACAGTGGTGGGGCAGATGTACAGTGGTGGGGCAGATGTGCAGTGGTGGGGCAGATGTGCAAGATAGTACAGTGGTGGGGCAGATGTACAGTGGTGGGGCAGATGTGCAGGGGGGTTACAGTGGTGGGGCAGATGAGTAGGGGGGTTACAGTGGTGGGGCAGATGAGTAGGGGGGTACAGTGGTGAAACAGATTTGCAGGGGGGACAGTGATCTGAGGCATGAGAGTGCAGGATGTTAATTTCTCACTACTAAATTAGTTTACAACATTTACTTTATAAAAAATCCTTTTCGTGATTGAGAGTCTGAAATTGAAATTCTTTTGTTACAAAATCGGCGCGCTCAATTTCTTTGAAAACATTATTCGGCACACTGTGCTCAAAAGGTTGCCTACCCCTGGTTTAGGCCGATATGTATTCTTCTATATATTTTTGGTAATAAAATCGCAATATCCGTATATTGATTGGTTTCCTCGCTCAATTCACACAGTGCCGAGTGCCGCTGAGCTCCGTTCCCTGCAACGTTGCGACTCACGGGGAGCGGAGATCGGCGCCAAATTCAAAAAAGTAAAAACACACAATACACATATAGTAAACTGTAATCTTACAGATTACAGTACTGTATAAAAAAAATTACACATCCCCTTTGTCCCTATTGGTCTGTCCAGTGCCCTGCATGCACTTTTATATTATAAATACTGTTTTTTCTGCCTGGAATTTGGAGATTGTCCATAGCAACCAAAAAGTGTCCCTTTATGTCAAAAGTGTTTTTTAATAAATTAGAATCACTTGCAGAATTGAGAGATAGCGGTTTGTGGGGAAATTCGTCATCAAACACTAAATCTAATGACAGCGACAATTCTGCAACTGAGCAAATTTCAGTGTTTTTGATTTGATTACATTATTGAATAATTTTTATTATTATTATATTGTTATGTGTTATAATTATTTATAGTTATTTATTATATTATAATTTATGATTTTGTGTTTCAAACTTTATCATACCCGGGATGTCTACTAGACTCTTGTTTGGACAGATTTAAGTAAGTTATTCCTAAGAATTTAAGGCCTACAATATAAAACGCCAAATTTCTATGCAAAATAATTGTACCGCTTTCAGCACCTAAAATCAGAAATAATCATACCGCCAGGGAGGTTAAAGCAGGGTTTCTCAACCAGGGTTCCATGGAAGCCTAGGGTTCCTCCAGAGATTACCAGGAGAAAATAGTATCAAAAATTACACACATACAATAAGCAAAATTATAAACGCAAGACTTTTTTGTTTGCCCCTATTTATCATGAGCTTAACTCAATTGGCATGCATCCACGCCTCCTGATTGGCTGAGAGGCGGTTCATTATAATTTGCTTTTCTAACACATCTGGGTGGGCTGGTAGCGCAATGCTCTGCGCCACGAGTTCACCTTTTTTGAAGCCCATTAGGGCCTATAGCAAAAACACCCCCCTCCCCACTGGAATTCAGGCGCCCCGGCGTTCGAAAAGGGGCCAGCGCCTGAATAGGGGGTGGTGGCGTGAATAGATTCATGCATCCATACTACACAGAGGGGGGTGGCGTGATAGAGGGGGCGGCGCCTAATGGACGCACCGCTACTGCATATGCTGCAGAGACCGCACTGATTTAGTGAGTTGGCATATTTCTATGTTTTAAACCATTTTACCTCTTTATTAGCAATAAAAACTGACAGGGGTTTTAATTCTTCTACATTGTATCCATCCCACTGGATATCACAAGAGATGTAATACCTCATTGTTTCATGAGATAAATACTGCATATTTTTCATATTTTTTTAAAACGCTATGAGCTTTTTTACTGCAAATTTTAAAGAGGAAAATACAGCGTTGTGAATGGAGCCCTATATCCCTAGTTGACATCTTTGTACAGTACCTTCCATTGTTATTTTGTTCCAATATTACATTGAACTGATATGCTGTAAGATTTTGTGCTTAGTGACCTTGACATATTTTCCTATCAGATAAACAGAAAGCAGAACGGTATATCCATCTCCTTTAAAGTGGTCTGTTCTGCTATCTTGACAGTCAGGGAATAGCATGCTTTAGTAAGGTTTATGATTCTTGGTATCAGGAACTAAAGTGGTAATTCCTCAAAACTACCCACTGGCACAACATAAATGTCAGAGATAACCGTCTTAAATTGCTAAGCTATTCCACTTGTTTTTGGCCATAACAACTGCTATTTTCAGTCATGTGACTGTTATTTTCAGCTGTAATTGTAGAAATAACCAGTCCATATGGCAAATTACAATTTTACTTTTTATGTTTGTGAAGATTTTAGGAAACGCGCATAATCAGGTGTTTGCGTCTCGGTTCCGCCCCCTGCTCGCTTTTCATTGGCTTACAGGCTGTGATTGACAGTAGCAGGAGCCAATGCCAATTAAGAATGAGAGGCCTGGGAGAAGCTCTGCTATCATGCTATCGATGGGTCGAGAGGGAGCTCTGGTGAAGCTGGGGGGCCGCTGCACACAGAAGGTTTTTTACCTTCATGCATTCTATAAACCTAAAAACCTTGAGCCTTTAAAACCACTTTAGTTTTATTATAAATCAGTATTAAATATATCAAATGCAATTGCTAATACCTGTAAAGTAAAAAGAGGAGCCTTGGATGCAAAAAAAACAGGAAAAGATCACGTGACCACACAAAAGTGCTGCATTAACCTCCTTGGCGGTGTTCCCGAGTCTGGCTCGGGTTCAGTTTTTTCTGCCAGGAGCGGTAACCCCGAGCCAGACTCGGACTGCATTGCAGGATACAGGGGGAAGTTACTTACCTTTTCCCCTGGATCCTGCGATGTCTCCCCGCTGTGTGAGCGAGCCGTCCGCTCGCTCGATTCACACAGTGCCCGAGTGCCGCCGATCTCCGTTCCCTGCGACGTTCCGACGCACGGGAGCGGAGATCGGCGCCAAATTCAAAAAAGTTAAAAAACACAACACACATACAGTACTGTAATCTTACAGATTACAGTACTGTATACAAAAAATACACATCCCCTTTGTCCCAAGTGGTCTGCCCAGTGCCCTGCATGTCATTTTATATAATAAAAAGATTTTTTTTTCTGCCTGGAAACTGGAGATTGTCCATAGCAACCAAAAAGTGTCCCTTTATGTCAAAAGTGGTTTTAGACCAGCTAGAAAACACCGATAAAAAATTAGAATCACAATTTATCATCAAACAATAAATTTAATGACAGCGACTATTCTGCAACTGAGCAAATTTCAGTGTTTTTGATTTGATTATATTATTGAATCATTTTTATATATATTTTTATTATATTATAATTTATTATTTTGTGTTTCAAACTTTATCATACCCGGGATGTCTACTAGACTCTGGTTCGGACAGATTTAAGTGAGTTATTCATAAGAATTGCATGCCTACAATATAAAAACGCCAAATTTCCATGCAAAATAATTGTACCGCTTTCAGCACAAAATTCCAGCCAGAATCATACCGCCAGGGAGGTTAATAAGGTACTTAGAGGATTTATTTTGAAAACAAAATGCAGTGGGATGATGTACAGAATATGATTTACATCAGGGGTAGGCAATCTTCTGAGCACAGTGTGCCGAAAAATGTTTTCAAAGAAATTGAGCGTGACGATTTTATAACAAAAAAAATTAAATTTCACACTCTCAATCACGAAAATTATTTTTTATAAAGTAAATGCTGTGAACTACTTTTTTTTTTTTAATCAACAAAAGGGTTTTTATTAATGGGAGCACAAGACATTACATCTTATACATGACAAATGTATGACACTGTGTATATATACATCAAGAGTATTATCTGTCTTAATTATCCAATCTATTATACTTGTACAAACAATACTGGAATCATACTCCTTTATAGACAAGGTAATGTTGCATCCAAGTGCTCATTCTATATATAGAGAGAATGGTAGTAAAAATTAAAACTAAAATTAAGAATATAAACGAAACAAAGAAAAAAACAAACAGTAGATAGTAATTGAATGTTAATAACAAACCAACCATTGACGTTTCACCGTGACTCTGACTCAACAATTATATATACCTCTCGTAAACTACTTTAGTAGTGAGAAAATAACATCCTGCACTCTCATGTCTCAGATGAGCCCCAATTCCTGCAACTCCACACCTCAGATCACTGTCCCCCCTGCAAATCTGTTTCACCACTGTACCCCCTGCTCATCTGCCCCACCACTGTACCCCCCTGCTCATCTGCCCCACCATTGTACCCCCCTGCTCATCTGCCCCACCAATGTTCGCCCTTTCTCATCTGCCCCACCACTGTACCTCCCTGCACATCTGCTCAACCGCTGTACCCCCATGCTCTTCTGTCTTACTGCTCAACCATCTTCTCATCTGTCCTAACACTGAACTTATCTGCTCATCTGCCCCACCACTGTAACTCCCTTTCTCATCTGCCCCACCACTGTAACTCCCTTTATCATCTGCCCCACCACTGTACCCCCTGCTCTTTTGCCCCACCACTGTAACCTCCTGCTCATGTGTTCCACCGATGTACCTCCTTTCTCCTCTGTACCCCTCTGCACATCTGCCCCACCTCTGTACCCCCTGCTCCTCTGCCCCACCGCTGTAACCCCCTGCTCATCTGTCTCACCAATGTACCACCTTTCTTCTCTGCCCCAACACTGAACCCCCCGCTCATCTGTCCCACCACTGTAACCCCCTTCTCATCTGGCCCAACACTGAACCCCCCCCCGCTCATCTGTCCCACCGCTGAACCCCCTTCTCATCCCTCCCACCACTGTACCTCCTGCACATCTGCCCCACCACTGTACCCCCTTGCTCTTCTGTCCCACCACTGTAACCCCCCTGCTCATCGGCCCCATCAATGTACCCCCTTTTCTCTTTTTTCATATTTTATTTTTATTTGAAAGGAAGAAAGGCATACACTCTACCAAAATCATATATAACATATTATCCATATCTATATACTAATCTAATATACAAATAAATTCATTTTCTTCCAGAGCGTAAAGTAATGCACTCTAGGTACAACAAAATCAACTATCTCATTTTAGTCCCCCAGGTACATCAAAACAGCGGTCACCCCCCACCCAGAGACAATATATATCTCAGACTCCACCCTGGGGGGCTCTCCCTATATATTCATAAAGTGTCAAGCTTTCTCTTACTTTTATATTTATAAACAAAACAAATAAAAACCTAACAAAACAAATCAAAACCCAACAGATAAAAAAAAAAAAAAAGGAATTTCCTGCTTCCTCTCCTGCTTAACTACTTCACCTTCCGGGGATCTAATAACGGCCTAAAATTCTTCCCTTTTCTGTATTAATAAAAAGATTCCATAACGACCATGTTTTCAGATATATCCCTCGTTTCTGCCGGGATGTCCAAACCTAATTCTCCATAAGGTTCAGTTGTTCTACTCTTTTGAGCCACATTCCTACCGATGGTGGTTGTATCTGCTTCCAGGTAAGTGGATTACATGATTTGGCTGCATTCAGCAAGTGGCATAGGATAGATTTGTTATATGTTTTAACTGGGGTTTTAGTGTCCTGTAATAGGAAGAAGGACAGGTCCTCCGGAATCTCCTGATCGCTAAATTTTTGGGCAATTCTCCGAACTTCTTTCCAAAAGTTCTCTATTCTGGGGCAGGACCAAAAAATATGCACTAACGTCCCCTTCTTTTCCCCACAATGCCAACAGTTATCTGATACCTCCGGATAGCATCTGTTTAGGAAAGCTGGAGTGCGGTACCACCGGCACAAGATCTTAAAGTTTGTCTCCTGCATTCTTATGCAGATTGAAGATTCAAATGTATTGTGTATTATGTTGGTACACTGCTCCTCCGTGAAGACTAGATCCAAATCCCTCTCCCATCCCCTAAAGAAGGGCAACCGAATGTCCTCCAGGGGTGCAACCAGCAATGCATACATTTTAGAGAGGGTTTGGTGAAATACACCACTTCCGTTACAATATCCCTCAAAGGTTGATAAGGTGCGCTCATAGCCCCTCGATAGGGTTAATGTATTTAGAAAGTGTCTCAGCTGTACCGCATGCCAAAAATCCAGTTGATATGGTGTGGATCCTATTGTCATTGAGTATATCGTGGGCCATGTTCTCCCTGTTAAAAAATGAGAGGCTTGGAAGATCCCCTGATCTATCAGTGCCCCAAAGTTTCCCTTCCTCAGGCCCGGCTCAAACTGTGGATTCCCCAATATTGGGAACAAAGGTGAAATTTTTGCCGATAGTTTACCCTTGGAGAAAAACCCATAGCCCATCTTTAGGGCGGGTCCTAACAAAGGGTGTGCCTTCATAATAGTCGGGAGATCTTTGTTGCAGTAGAGCACTGCTCTGAGCCTACTCCAGGCCAGGCCATATCTTCCGATTCCCATGTCTGCTCCAATCAATCAGGCAGCTGATAGAGCCGATAATATTTGTACAGGTCTGGTACTGCTAGTCCACCGTTTTGTTTTGGTATGGTCAACAGGGATCTACTGATCCTTGGATGTTTATTTGCCCAAATAAATCTGACAAAGAGAGAATGTATCTGTTTGAAATAATATTTAGGTATAGCGATGGGTAATGCTTGAAATAGGTACAAGAACTTCGGTAAGATATTCATTTCAATAATATTGCACCTCCCAAACCAGGAGTGAAACCCTCTCTGCACTCCCTCCAAAATAATTTGACGGTATTTCATGGCTTGGTCTGACCATTTAAATTTCTAACTTGACTTCAATGTTCTCAACATGTTATTAGGGATCCCAACTCCCATAGCTTCTGATTTTGATAAGTTAATCTTAAAGTCCGATAGGTACCCCCTTTTCTCATTTGCCCCACCACTGTACCTCCCTGTACATCTGCTCCACCGCCGTATGCCCATGCTCTTCTGTCTCACTACTGAATCACCTACTCATTTGTCCTAACACTGAACCCATCTGCTCATCTGCCCCACCAATGTACCTCCTGCACATCTGTCTCACCTCTGTACCCCCCTGCTCTCCTGCACCACCACTGTAACCCCCTGCTCATCTGTCCCACCAATACACCTCCTTTCACATCTACCCCACTGCTCTACCCCCCTGCTCTCCTGTCCCACTACTGAACCCCCTTCTCGTCTCTTCCACCACTGTACCTCCCTGCACATCTGTCCCACCTCTGAACCCCTCCTGCTCATTTCCCCCACCACGTTATATGCAGAGTGGTGAAAGGAAGCAGAGATGAGACACATCTACCTGTCCTGGCACACTCATCCTGCTGATTGACCACTCGCATCCAGCCCAGGTGCTTGTATGGGATGTATGTGATGTCTGTGATGTCTGTGATGTCTGTGATGTCACATACAAGCATCTGGAATGGATGCGTAATGATGAGCTCAGGTCAGGGGTATTTTCTGAAAGCAGTAGACCTGTGTGCAGGATCATAATTTGGGCTGGGAAAAAGTGTGGCGCTCTGCTCCACAGGAAAAGTTGGGTGTGATTTTCATTGCGCTGAATACTGGCTGTGGCTTAAAGAGACACAGAGTGCTGGGGTTCAGTAGTAAGTGACACAATGGTTCAGGAATAATTTCAACAAAGTTCCCAGAAGCTCAACAGTAATTCCACAAACTGTCACCTGATTGTGGTTTTCTCAATCACAGTGAAATCCCTTCTTTCTGAGATTGGTAGTGGCAACCAATTGAGTCATCTTCCTCCAGATCCCAATCTCTTCCCCATCACAAAAGCTGACGATCGCAGCTACGGCAAAGTTAGAGAACCAAACAATGTTTCCCATCTTTTACAATGTGTGGGGACACAGTGCCTCCCCCTCAGTACAGGTGTGGCGTGGGGAATTCTGACATTTTAATTAATTTGATTTCACTCATGTCCTAATGTATGTTTTTGTGCCAAGAATATTTAAAGCGGTTGTATAACGCTGGAAGTTTTTTTTTTTTTTCTCTTTCTCCCTGAAAGGTAAAGTCATAATGTGCTAGTATGCATCGCATGCTAGCACATTATTTGAAACTTACCTTAAAACGAAGCTGTTCCAGCGCCGCAATGTCAGCGCTGCAGCCGCTTCCATTTTTACCCGTCTTGCTTCCAGGTTCACAGGCTCCAGCTCTGTGATTGGCCAGAGCCGCTATGACGTAGCTCCCGCGCATGCGTACGGAGCCGCCATTCACGGTACAGGACTCAGAAGGAACGGCACACATGACCGTTCCTTCAGAGCACATGTTCCAGTGATGTCACTGGCTGCGTGTAATGTATTTACACTACCTATAGGTAAGCACCCCACTGATACCTTGTTAACAACAATAATTACACTCATCCTTCCCTGAATACCCCTCTTTACGCTCCACATAGATCTTTCTCCTTATACGTACGTCGTATGCTTACATTACAGTTATATTACCCCCTACCAGCCTCGGTTGTACACACTCTCATACCTATTTCCTATGCCGATACTATGGTACCATCGACTAACTAGCTATAAGCCGACATCACTTACACTACCCCAATTCCAGCCAGCAAAAGATTGAGAGCATGTACTCAATTTTTCGGTCAGAAAAAGTTTTGATCGGAAATTCCGATCGTCTGTAGCAATTCTGACACGCAAAACTCCTATGCATGCTCGGAAGCATTGAATTTAATTTTCTCGGCTCGTCGTAGTGTTGTACGTCACCGCGTTCTTGACGGTCGAAAGTTCAGCAAACTTTTGTGTGACCGTGTGTATGCAAGCCAAGCTTGAGCGGAATTCCGTTGGTAAAAACATCCAAGATTTTTCTGATGGAAAATACGGCGTAAATTAATGTAGAAATTAGATTTTTAAAATATTTTTGTTTTATGTTATATAGCAGAAAGTAAAAAATATAGTTTTTTTTTCAAAATTGATCTTTTTATGTTTATAGCGCAAACAATTAAAACCGCAGAGTTAATCAAATACCACCAAACGAAAGCTCTATTTGTGGGAAAAAAAGGACAGTTTTATTTGGGTACAGTGTCACATGACCGCGCAATTGTCAGTTAAAGCAGTGCAGTGCCCTATTGCAAAAATGGCCTGGTCAGGAGGGGGTTAAAACCTTCCCGGAGTCTACAGTATAGTGCAGAAGCAATGTTTATTCAAGTGTATGGGACTCTAGATTTGTACTGGCCAGGATGCAGATAACACGGGTAGGTGCTGCCATTATAGGTGGTAAGTATGCACCTATGCATATATTTTGCTATTAAATAACAATTCTAATTATATGAAGTTAATAACAAGAGTCCCCCTTTAGAGTCCACAGAGTTCCCCTTTTACATCTGGATTCGCAGAGTTCCCTTTCACTGTAAGGGGGGACTCTGCAGACTCTGATGTAAGGGAGAACTCTGGAGACTCTAACATAAGGGATGCTCTGGGAACCCTGATTTAAGGGGGAAAACTGAGAACTCTGATGTACAGAGAGGACTCTTATGTAAGGGGGAATACTGTGACCTCTGGTGTAAAGGGGAACTTTGATGTAAGGGGTGCTTTGAGAACCCTGAATTACCTTAGTGTTCTCACTCAGAGGCAGAAGAGAGAAGGGGGGGGACTTAAGTCACAGACAGAGATGGATGGGGCGCTCACACAACCCTTGGAAGTCAGCACCTCTCATCCAGATGCATCTGGAAGTCATAGTCCAGTCTGAATAATGTGTCCGGGTTTCAGGCAGTCTGAAACCTGGACGCATGATTCCAAACCCGAACTGTCCGGGGGAATCCCGGACAGGTGGCAACCCTAGTCTAGGGACTTGTATTCAATCCCATGGCGATCAAGGGTCATTGAGGGCACACTGTATATCAGCACACATCTGCATGCCAATGAACAAAAAGCACGCATCAGCATGCCATGTACCCTGCAGTAACTTCCATTTATCTTACAGATCAACAGTGCCACCAACATCTCAAATGCTTGACAGCCTAGTGGCAACCATAGGTAGATGTGATATGATGAAAAAGGAAAAGAAAAAGGGCGCTTCTGTCAGGAAATGTCCTCCAGTGAACTGTATTAGATTATTGTCACACCAGCATCAGCTTCAACATCAAGGTTAAAGGGCAACTCCACTTTCATGGGGAAAATAAAGAAAATAAAGAAAAAATAATATAGCGTGTACAATTGCAATACACGTCATATTGTAATTGAATGTTATTAAATATACCTTTCCTTTTCAATCTGCAGCCGCTGTAATTTTCTATAAATGCAACGCTACATGGAGTTGTTCTGTACACACATTGTATACTGACCACTCCCAAGAAACATAATTTCCTGCTTGTGTGATTGGCTCACCAATTTTCCCAGAAGTCTGGCTAAGATACAAGTCTGATTTAAGGCATCCCCTGCAACGAAAATTTCATTTTTGGTGAGATATTTCCAATAGGACGTCCAAACGTCTAAAGGGATGCAGGCCCAGCAGCTTTCCTCATTAGTGCCCTGCAGCTGCCACAGCTGACTGATAATTATGAAACCACTCCCATTAGACCCACTTAGCCCAGAGGCACAGACAACCACACATGGATTTCTTCGGAATAACAAAAGGTAGGAATCTGCAACAAATGTTGTTATAATCCTTGCAATGTACATAGATCAACCTGGGGGAATGTTTTTTTTTCTCAACAAAAGTGGAGTTACGCTTTTAGGGGAGAGGGAAAGACTGGGGGAGCACTTGAGGCACTTCAGGTAGAGGAATCAAGTCTCAAGGAAACTAAAGTAAAAAACAGAAGGCGCTTCTAAGTGCAGTATTAAGGTGTATTTATTTATAAATGCGGTAAAAAACACTTACAATATAGTAGAACAAATGAGCATCTCAGTCAGCATAATAGGCATCCGGTAGAGTTGTTCGCCTCTAGGGGAGGGAGAGCTGGCCCACAGCTGTGACAGGAGATGGAGGAGTGAGGAAGCAAGATAGCCAATGGACTTCCGGAACCACACTGAAACGTAGAGGTCTGAAGAACCAACTGTGGTATAGTAGTACTCTGTGTAGGAAATGATGTTGTATTATCTTGGTCACAGTTTGTATTACCCTGTCTTATTTAACCAATCCACTACCAATACAGACCATGTTTGATCAATCTGGTGTGGCTCATTTAATAGAGGGGGTATGGGTGGAGACCCACTATCTGAAGAAAGGGACTATGTTTCAGAGGGTTCATTAAACCAGCTGCTCCATGGGGGATGTACTACAGTAGTACACATTATTATCCAAACCATGGTTTCTTGGTAAATAAGTATGTATTTTTTCTCAGTTTTTAATGGTATTCTGACTGTACGTGGTATATAAAGTCACATATGAACACAGGCTTTTGAGATCAGTTTTTGTGAAGTGAAACCAAACACATAATAAACGTATCCAAATCATGCATACACATGACAAACAAAATGGTAAAATGCATGTCAAACATTTGAGCCCTAAATATGCTGTTGTGATTTTCATTGGGAAAGCAAACATTTGCTGTTTCACTTTCCTGGTTGTTGAGCTATGAAAATATGGAATAGACTCCCTCCAGAGGTGGTTCTGGCTAACTCAGTAGATTGCTTTAACCGGTTCCCGACCGGCGCACGACGATATACGTCGGCAGAATGGCATGGACAGGCAGGAGGGCGTATATATAAGTCCCTCCTTAATGCCGTCCGTGCCATCGGGAGCGCGCTGGGAGCGGCGCGCTCCCGCGCCGGTCGCGACCCCCGTGAGGCCGGTTGCGGGTCTCGCGGACTCGATCGCCGCGGGGACACCCGCGATCGTCTCACGGGAAGGCAGAACGGGGAGATGCGGAAATAAACAACATCTCCCCGTTCTGTCTAGCAACTAGTGACGCCAATCTTTGCTCCCTGTGATTGGAGCAGAGATCAGCATTCACTAGCTGACAGCCACGCCCCCCCACAGTAAGAAACACACCCCTAGGCATACTTAACCCCTACACTGCCACCCCCTGGTTAACCCCTTCACTGCCAGTGTCATTTATACAGGAATCAATGCATTAAAATAGCATTGATTGCTGTATAAATGACAATGGTCCCAAAAATGTGTCAAAAATGTCCGATGTGTCCGCCATAATGTCGCAGTCACAATAAAAATCACTGATCGCCGCCATTACTAATAAAAAAAAAATTATTAATTAAAATGCTATAAAACTATCCCCTATCTTGTAAACGCTATAACTTCTGCGCAAACCAATCAATAATCGCTTATTGCAATTTGTTTTACCAAAAATATGTAGTAATATCGGCCTAAACTGAGGAAAAAAAATGTTTTTTATATATTTTTGGGGGATATTTATTATAGCAAAAAATAATGCGTTTTTTTCAAAATTGTCGCTCTTTTTTGTTTATAGCGCAAAAAATAAAAACCGCAGAGGCGATCAAATACCACCAAAAGAAAGCTCTATTTGTGGGAAAAAAAGGACGTCAATTTTGTTTGGGAGCCACGTTGCACGACCGCGCAATTGTCAGTTAAAGCGACGCAGTGCCGAATCGCAAAAAGGGGCCTGGTCCTTTGGCTGCAAATTGGTCCGGTCTGAAAGTGGTTAAGAAAGGCCTGGATACTTTCCTAAATGTACATTATAACTGGGTACTGACATTTATAGGTAAAGTTGATCCAGGGAAAATCTGATTGCCTCTAGGGGGATCAGGAAAGGATTTTTTCCCCTGCTGTAGCAGATTGGAGCATGCTCTTTTGGGGGTTTTTTTTGCCTTCCTCTGGATCAACTGTGGGTATAGAATGGGGTTTATTGGATTGTACGATATATTTTATTTTTATTTATTATTTCTTTTTTTTATGGTTGAACTGGATGGACTTGTGTCTTTTTTCGGCCTAGCTAACTATGTAACTATGTAACTATGTAACTATGTACTTTCTGCTTTGTACAGAGGCCCCCTTGGGGTAAAAAACAAAACAAAAAAATGTCTCTGTATCATATTCTAACCGTCAAGAATTTGCACGACAATCAATTTCACTGCATGCTATGCATTTCTACAGTACATAAACAACACCCAGGAATGTGAAAGAAATGAAGACGCCACATTCTTTTGTAAAGAAAAGGGAAGATTGTTATTGGATTTAAGTGAGCCTAGTCCTAGACTGATCACCATCTACTCACTTCTAAAGCAGGAGTAATCTTATTTAACTCACATGCTTATTACTTTACAGTCTCTTTTTTAGGCCAATATGTCTTTATTCAAGTTTTCAGGCATTACATCATAAAAAGTAATGTGATTATAGTAATGTGAAGACAAAACAGTAGCAAATTGAGCGCAGGAAGAAGGAAGGAAGCGGGGCTGCCAACCATCCATACATTTACAGGCCTATTTACAAAATGTCCGTAAATGTCTGTTATGGACAGCAGTTGTGCTGGTGAGAGAGATATATGTCCCCGTGTCAGTGATCACAATGATACCCCTGTGTCAGTGATCACAATGATACCCCTGTGTCAGTGATCACAATGATACCCCTGTGTCAATGATCACAATGATACCCCTGTGTCAATGATACCTGTGCCAGTGATCACAATGATACCCCTGTGTCAGTGATCACAATGATACCCCTGTGTCAGTGCAAACGGTGCCCCTGTGTCAGTGGGCAATGGAAACGGTGTCCCTGTTTCAGTGATCAGTGGAAACTGTGCTTTTGTGTCACTGGTCAGTGTAAATTTCCCCCCTGTGCAAGTGTTCAGTAGAAATGGTGTCCCTGTGTCAGTGGTCAGTGAAAGTTGGTGCCCCTGTGTCAGTGGTCAGTGAAAGTTGGTGCCCCTGTGTCAGTGGTCAGTGAAAATGGTATCCTTGTGTCTTTGGTCATTGGAAATGGTGACTGTTTGTCAGTGGTCTTGTCACCATAAGGGGGAATGCTGCAGACTCTGATGTAAAGGGGAACTCTGTGGACTCTGATGTAAGGGAGAACTTTGTGGACTGTTATATAAAGGGGAACTCTGGAGTATCAACTAAGTGGGAACCCTGTGGACTCTGATGTAAGAGAGAGGGGGGGAAGCCAGTGACAAGGGACCCCCTTTCATCAGAGATTTCATTTACACCAGAGTCTGCAGCATTCCCTCTAACATCAGACTCAACAGATTTCTTCTTTTCATCACAGTGTTCCCTCTTTACATTAGGGTCATCAGAGTCCCCCCTTGCACTGTAAAGGGGATCTCTGCAGACTCTGATGTAAAGGGGAACTCTGTGTTGGGTTATATTAACCTGACCTTCAGGTAAATAGAGAAATATGTTTTTGCTTTTTGTTATACCTTAGACGGGTTAAAAGAGGTAAAAGTTTTTTCACCTTAATGCAGGGTGAAAAAACATCTGACAATACCGCCCCCCCCCCCCTGTTTTGCTTCCCTGACCCCTCGAAAATCCCGCGCTCACCCCCGACATCCTCTTCTCCGCTCAGCCTGGCCGTTGATTGGTTACAGTGGATGGATTGAAAGCAGCGCAGCCATTGGCTGACGCTGCTGTCAATCACATTCAATGACGCGGCGCACCCGGGGGGCCAGGCCGAGTGATACAGTGAGCAGCTATAGCCGCCAGCTGTATCACGGGAGCGTGCCCACAAATACTCCTCACCATGCGAGGGAGCTCGCATGAAGGTGAGAAGTCCTTGTTGGGGGGAGCCGAGACAGCCACCGAGGGACCCCAGAAGACCAGGATCGGGGCCACTCTGTGCAAAACGAACTGCACAGTGGAGGTAAGTATAGCATGTTTGTTATTTAAAAAAAAATAAAAAATCCTTTACAACCACTTTAAACACATTTTTAATAGCACTAGCTACATATGTGTTGTAGCTTAAATATTGACATTTGTACTGTTTTGCACAGAACTTTTTGTGTCAAAACAAAAGTTTGTTGTGTCAGTAAATTTGATGTGATGTGTTGTCAGTAGGTGTTGGGTGACCTGTCAATAAATTTCAATTCAGGAGGTTGGCAACACTGGAAGGAAAGGGGGTACATGTTACAATGGTCTGTAAACTGGGGACAAATATACCAAATCCGAGGCATTAGAGTAGCCTTTCTCAACCTTTTTAACAGAGGTACCCTTAAAATAACTTTCTGGTCTCAGAGAAAACCTGCTAATAATTACTATATATCTACAGTTCACGGTGCATATTACTGTGATCATCACTGAGAAGAATGTTTCTTATATTTGTTGTCATTGGGAATAATCTCCCCCTTACAGGTGCAGTCTGTAACATCCGGCACCCAAGTATTTCTGTCCTTATCCAGAAGCAAACAGACTAGAGGTACAACCATGTGGAGAGCAGGCCCTGTAAGATAGCAGGGTAGCTTGCACAACCAGGTTAGCCTGCTACTGTAGCTAGCACAGCCTGCTCTCCATGTGGCTCTACCTTTAGTTTGTTTGCTGCTAGATATGGACATCAATACTTCACTTGATGTCTGGCCATTTTTGTTACTGATTGTCTTATGCACACGACCGGACTTTCCGGCAAACTAGGTCCAACGCTCTTCCCGGCGGACTTTCGGCGGAGTTCCGACGGACTTTCAAAGCGAACGGACTTGGCCACACACAAACGGACTAAAGCCCCATACACACGGTCGGAAAATCCGACCACCAAATCCATCGGATTTGGTCCGACGGATTTAGTCCAACACTGGTGTTGCATACACACGGTCGGACAAAGTTGTCGGAAATTCCGATCATTCTGAACGTGGTGACGTTTGTTGCCTACGACGGGACTACGTAGAGGCTAGTAGCCAATAGCTTTGGTCTTGTAATGTGATCTGAGCATGCGTGGCACTTTGTCCGTCGGAATTCGCTACACACGATCGGAATTGGTGTGATCGGACTTTGTTGTCGAAAAATCTATCCAGCAGGAGATAGAACTTTGTCCGTCGGACATTCCGATGGAAACTGTCCGATGGAGCCTACACACGGTCGGAATTTCCGACAACATTGTCCGATAGGACAGAATCCATCGGAAAATCCGACCGTGTGTATGGGGCTTAAGTCCGTTCGAAAGTCCATTCATTTTGAACGTGATGACGTAAACGGGACTAAAAAAGGAAGTTCAATAGCCAGTAGCCAATAGCTTCCCTTGCGTCGTATTTGGTCCGTCGGACCAGCACACAGACGAAGGGTTTTCACGATTTTAGTCAGTCAGAATTGAGTCCGTTTTCACCAAAAAACTATTGGATTAGCCCACACACGATCGGATTGTCAGAAGGACTAATCTCTTCGGACCTAGTCTGCCGGAAAGTCCGGTCGTGTGTACACGGCATTACTCTTCGCCAATTACCAAAACTGGACTATGTTTTTTTTTCCTTTGCAGACATCTATTTGGCATGAGATTGTTCCCACTTGTTACTGAGGGGCATGCATGAGACATTGTCAGTGGATACTCACTGAACAATCATGTTGTGGCCCTTGCAATATTCAATCTGCCATTTAGAACGGAATGCAGAACGGAAAAAGTTGTTTATTTTCAGATAGATTTATTATGTTACTAATTTCATTGCTTTGTTTCAGAATTCATTTAGTTTAGTTTAGTTTTTCGTTTAATTTCTTTTCGTTTTTTAATTTTCTAACTAATTCAAAATTTTTGGAACAATCCAAATTTGGATTGGTGAAAAAATGATCGACCAATTAAAATTCTGTGTGAAGAATAGCAGGTTGTTAAGGAGTGGGCTGGGAAGCAGGCCACCGTGTCCTTAACAACTGATGACCAGATGCCAATTTTTATTTTTTTTTAAGTGCCATGGATGCAGCTCGCCAGGGGGGGACGAGTGAGCACCCTCCCCTCCTGAACCATACCAGGCCACATGCCCTCAAAATGGGAGGGGTGCATTGGGGCAGGGGGGAAAGGGGGCAAGGAAAACTTCACGCCAAATAAAAAAAAACGGCATGGGTTCCCCCTCCAAGAGCATACCAGACCCTCCGGTCTGGCATGAATCTTAAAGGGAACCCCCCCAAAATCCATACCAGACGCTTATCCAAGCATGCTGCCTGGGGACAAGGTGCTTTGGGGTGAGGGCGCAGAGCCCCCTTTGCCCCAAAGCACCCGCCCCCCCATGTTGAGGGCATGTGGCCTGGTATGGTCCAGTAAGAGGGGGTGCTCCCTCGTCCCCTCCCTTTTCCTGACCTGCAGGGCTGCATGCTCGAATAAGGGTCTGGTATGGATTTTGGGGGGGGTCCCACAGAATTTTTTCGGCGTGGGGTTCCCCTTAAAACCCATATCAGAACGAAGGGCTGGTATGCTCTTGGAGGGTGAATCCCATGCCGTTTTTTTTTTGTTAAATTTGGCATGGGGGTTTCCCTTCAAGATCTTCAGAGCACAAGTCGCATGCCAAAGTCGGATCATTTAAGACAGTGATCCGACTTCAGTGATATTCAATGGGCTAAAGTAGGATCAAAGTCGGACCAAAGAAGTGTGAACCCAGCCTAAATGTGTGTTTAGCTATTTATGTGAAGAAAATACTGCGCCAAACCTAGTTGATATCTAGCTGCTGACACAACAATCAGACACAATTGTATAAAGCAAAGCATAAAGAATGAATAGTGCAGCGCTTATATAAACAAATGTCCCTGTTTCACATAAAGCAACGCAGGAGAATGTGAACCTGCGGGCAAAAACTGTGTAACAGGTATGTTTATGATGAACACACTCTTAATTTGAGTGTATCAATTGAACTTGTCAGCTTATATTCGTGGACTGGCCCAGAGCGGGCTGTGTTCCTATAAGGTGCAAATAAAGGTGACTGTGTTGAAACAAACAACCAAAGTACAATGTTTGTGTATGACATACAGCCAAAATATTCTCGAAAGCCTGTGTTACACCCCTGTAAGGAAAATGCAGGTTTCAAGCGTGATTCGAAAAAATGCGATTTTATGAAAATCGCATAAGTGAAAAAAAACACATATATTAAAAAATAAAATAAGTGTAGATTATATGTAAGTGTAGTCTATTAATAGAGCTTATCAACTTATATCAATGGACTGACCCAAAAGGGCCGTATTCCAATGAGGTACAGATAGAGGTGAGTGTGTTTAAAACAACCAACCCAATACAGTATTTGCATAAGATATACAACCACCTATTCTCGAGAGCCTCTAATAGACCCCTGTAGGAAATTCGGATTTCAAACGTGATTCAACAGAAATATGCGATTTATAAAAATCGCATAAGTGAAAACAGGCATATAGACATTAAAATAAGTGTAGTAAAAAATAAATAAGTGCAGTAACAATTGGGTAAACAAGAGCCTATACACTATGGAAACTTTTCTATATAGGTCCAATTCCACTGTGTGATGTATAATAATCTCTGGTTTGTACCTACAGAGTAAGAGTAACCCCGAGCTTAATGGGGCTATTTTGGACTGTTTTTCGTGCAATAGTCCAAAATATCTTTTAGATAAACTTAAAGTGGAGGGCCCACAAAAAAAAAATATTAAAAGTCATCAGCTACAAATACTGCAGCTGCTGACTTTTAATAATCGGACACTTACCTGTCCCGGGGTCCAGCGATGCAGGGGAACGAGACCCCCCCTCGTTCCCCGCTCCGCTCGCGACGCCAGCATTCTTAATGTGGGCACCCGGCTGTGGCTTCACAGCTGGGCACCCACTGCGCATGCGCGAGCGGCGCTGTGCGCCGTGATTTGACACTCACTCATCTGGGACACATGACATGTCCCAGATGACTGTGCGGCGCCTAGGGGAAGTGATGTCATTGCCCGGGCAATGAAGGTGGCAGACTACAAGGGACCCCCTAGCAACAGGCATTTAGAGGTGAGTAAAAAATGTATTTTTTCCAATTCTTTTTTTTTTTCTTTTTTTTATGATTTTTAAGGCAAATTTTTTTTTTGGTGGCAACACCACTTTAACCACTTGCCTACCAGGTACAAACACCCCCTTCTGACCAAGCCATTTTTCAGCTTTCAGCGCTGTCGCATTTTGAATGACAATTGCGCGGTCATGCAAGGATGTACCCAAATCCAATTTTTATAATTTTTTCCCCACAAATAGAGCTTTATTTTGGTGGTGTTTGATCACCTCTGCGGTTTTTATTTATTTTGCTATAAACAAATTAAGAGGGACAAGTTTGAAAAAACGCAATATTTTTTACTTTTTATTATAATAAATATCCAATTTTTATTTTATTTTTTGACAAATTTTTTCCTCAGTTTAGGCCGATACGTATTCTTCTACATATTTTTGTTAAAAAAAAAATCGCAATAAGCATCTATTGATTGGTTTGCGCAAAAGTTATAGCGTCTACAAAATAGGGGATAGATTTATAGCATTTTTAATGGCGAAGATTTGCGATTTTTATCGTGACTGCGACATTGCGGCGGACATATCGGACATTTTTGACACATTTTTGGGACCATTCACATTTATACAGCGATCCGTGCTATAAAAAGGCATTGATTACTGTATAAATGTGACTGGCAGGGAAGGGGTTAACACTAGGGGGCACTGCAGGGGTTAATATGTTCCCTATATGAGTGATTCTAACTGTGGGGGGAGGGGACTGACTGGGGGAGGGGACGATCGGTGTCCCTATGTACAAGGGACACACCATCGGTCTCCTCTCCTCTGACAGGACGTGGATCTGTGTGTTTACACACACAGATCCACGTCCTGTTCAGTTACCGGGCGAAATCGCGGGTGCCTGGCGGACATCGCGGCCGCCGGGCACGCGCATCGGGTCCCCAGCTACTCGGCGGGCACGCGCGCGCCTCCCGCGGCGCGCACGCGCCCCCTAGTGGTCAAAAAGCGAGCACCGTTATATGACAGCGGCCCGCCACAAGAGCTGCACCGTCCCGCCGTCATTTGACAGTGGGCGGTCAGCTACTAGTTAAACAAACAAAGGGATTAATATGAGGGGTGAGAGAAGTCCATCTCTAGAGTTCAGTCCCCAGGTTCACAAATGGTGAGATATAGCTGCGCTGATACAATCACCCAAGAGGTGTAGAATATCACTTGAAATTTTCTAGATCTTTCTAGCTGCAAACCGGTTAAATCTTCTCTAGACAAATCTTTCCATATATATGTATGCAGGTAATGATCAAGATACTCTTACCGGATCCTTTCGGTGGTGAGTCAAAGGTGCATGGACCGGATTCACCGGATGTATAGGAGCGATGTTGCAGCCAGCCGTATCATTTGGAGATTTTTCCTGGGTAAACGTACCCTCTTACTCACCCCAATCCGGTTATGAAATCCCGGGGGAGGGAAATGTGGGGGTCCTGGTTGCGATCCTCACCATAGGTGGCTCAAAAGGAGATAAAGAAAAAAAGGGAGGCAACTCCTCATAGTGTAACTCCAAAAATTGGGGCTTTTTATTTTCAAGATTTTTCAATCAAATAGAAAAATAGTATAAAATTCAAATAAAAGCTTTAAAAATGGGCGCAAGAAAAATTCTAGTGGCTCAGGCAAGCATTTCATCCTACGCGTTTCGCCTGCATAGGCTTCAACTGGGGTACATGGTTGAAGTGGTTACATGGTTACATGGTTATTTGCTTGTAATAATGTAAATATGGCTTGTTCATCTATATAACTCATACTACTGACATAAATTCTACCTCTTTGCTTTGTAGCTTATCTTGCTTCCTCTTCTTACCGCTAGCTCTGCAGATAGTGTTTCACTATGCCTCATAACACTTAGTTTCTTCACTCACTGACCCACAAAATATAGTTAAAACGCTTTCCCATACACAAAATGATCACTAACACAATAAAGAGTATGGTCTGACCCAGATAACGTGGAAGTCCTCTTCTATCATTACCACAAATGTTCAGTGAGCTATGAGGGTTTATTAAACTTTATGTACTGCAACGGTGACATGCAAAGCACAAAAGAAACACAGCCATGAGTTAGAGATCGTGTCTTAACTTTTAACTGACTTGTTGAAATTTAGTTGTCTGCTTTGGGTTACTATACTTTTTGAATTATAAATCATCTTTGAACTGTCTTCCCAAGCAAATTTAACTAAAATATTGTATACCAATCAGACATACCCATTATTAAACCCCAACTCAAGCCAAAACTTTTTACTTAATTGAGGACAAAGTGGGAAGGATTAGAACCATTGCCTAGTTTAAATCACTTTGCTTGGCACTTTATGCCTGTGGTGGGTCTCATGGAGGGGATATATATAGCAATAAGGGGTTGGGGCAAGGATTGTTGTTCACAGGCCATACATGTGAAGAAGAAGTGTTGCACCTAGAGTGGGATTACCCCTTAGCAGAACCCTGAAATGGGATTGAGCCTTTGGTTTAATTGAGAAGAGGGTGAGAGAATGCTCCTACAGTGAATAGGAACAGGCAATTGTAATTCTTCATGTTAATCTTAGGCCCCTTTCACACTGGGGTGGTTTTCAGGCGGTACAGCGCTAAAAATAGCGCCTGTATACCGCCTGAAAAAACCGGCCCCATTCACTCCAGTGTGAAAGCCGGCGGGCTTTCACACTGGAGCGGTGCGCTAGCAGGACGGCAAAAAAGTCCTGCTAGCAGCATCTTTGGAGCGGGATAGGAGCGGTGTGTTCACCGCTCCTATACCGCTCCTTCCTATTGATTTGAATGTGATAACCGCGGTAATACCGCCGCAAAGCGGCGCTCTGCGGGGGATTTTAACCCTTTTTCGGCCGCTCGCGGGTGGTAAAACCGCACCGCGAGAGGCCGAATCCCGCGGGCAAAACGATGGTAAAGCAGCGCTAAATATAGCGCTGCTTTACCGTCACCGCGGCTCCCGCCCCAGTGTGAAAGGGGCCTTATGGATATCAGAGAGTGAGAAGTAAAGGGAAGGGGGAGCAGCCAGCTCGAGAGAGAGTAGGCAATGGCAGCTTGTGATAGAGGTTCTGTTGGAGGGATGAATTGGTGGCTGTATAGTTCACCCCTCTAACTTGCAGGGTCCTTATATTAGGACAGAACAAAACCCTCCTATGAACTCAGCCCACAGTGTGTGAGACCTTGTCAAGTATACAGCAGCTTCCCTCCATGCCTTTGGGCTGAACAAGTAAAGTGTATCATGTAACATATGTAGAAGAACTGGTAGAGAAAATCCATGCTCAGTGAGGTATCGCTCAGATTGTCAATGTAGTCAGTGCCAGGACAGATGTCACTGGCAAGTGAAAGACGTTATCCTTCTGGTGTGGAGCCCAGGTAGGTAATTTGGCCTCCAGACATTAGGGGCGCTAATTCACACCAGAAAGCAATAACACCATGTAACCACATGGAGAAAGTAAACATATAAATTATCAGCATGCAGTTGCCAGCATGTTTATGATTTTCTTCACAAAATACGTTGTATTCTATATGAGAGATGTGCATATAGTGCAACTCACAATACACAATGGAAATGAGGGAGATACATATCAGTTTCTATTCATTTGTATGACTCGGATCATGTCAGAATAGGGCTTCATGTGAGCACCTTGATCATTTGACTATACATTGGCTTATTTAGGTATTAGTTAAGTAAATAATATTGATTATCTTGTTACAATGGCATCTGACAGCCAATAGGATATATTAGGCAGCAAGTAAACATGTTGTCCCTGAAGCTGATGTGCTGAAAGTAGAGAATGTGGGAATTGCACTTTGTTGTGTATGGGGCTGCCTAGTGCATAGTCACAGACCTTTATGGGAGCCCACATCCAAAAGCATCTACAATGGGCATGTGAGAATCAGAACTGGACCATGGAGCAATGGAAAAAGGAGAGAGATGCACTAGACATGCCGCAGGTTTCCCCTCCAGATCGACACTAGTCAGATGCTTGATAGTACTGATCACCTCTTGCCAAAAAGATTCTAAGTTTGGGACAGTCCCAGAATATGTAGAGCATTGTTCCCTTCACATTATCACACTGACAGCACTTACTGGGGCCCTGGGGGTAAAAGCGGTGTAGAGTCACAGGGACCCTGTACCATCGGGTTAAAATTTTGTCGGTCTCTTGCATTTTAGTTGCCATAGAGGACTTCTGGGCAAAGTGAAGAAACTTCTCTCTCTCTGTGCATCAGTGAATTTGGTTTCAAGGTCCGATTCCCATTTTGAGAGGAACCCAAGCTCATACCCTGCCACTGGTCGGATCAGTAGCTCGTAGATCAACAAAAGACAGTGACGGATCGGCTTCATCCTGTGGCAAATACGTTCCAATTCTGTACGCTGTCAAGATACACCCGGGGAGCGTGAATATTGGTGGAGAAAGTTACGCAGCTGTAGGCCACACCAGAAGTTAAGAGGGGGGTCAGCGGCCGTCTCACATGCAGAGGGGGGGAGCTGGCCACCGGGCCCTAGAAAGTCACAGAGATGGAGTCGCCCACTCACCGCCAAATGTTGAAAGTGAGGGTTCTCGAAGTCCGGGAGTAAATTCTGGATTACCCAGAACCGGCAACATGGGGGAAGGGATTGGTGATAATGGGGAGCACTTGAATGCATCTCTGGCCACCAGCATGTGCTGCCATTAGTAGGATGTTCGCTGAGAACCTTTGGTAGGGAGGAGGTGATCCATGGCCATCTCTTTGACTTGCCATCGTAATTCTCAAGTTCCATGGCTACCCACTGTTTCTTGGCACTATGGCAGTGCCAGTCCACAACCCTGGTGAGGTGCACTCCTCTGTAGTAGGCCTGCACATCTGGGAGTCTGACTCCCCCAGTAGGCTTCGTAAGATGAAGAAGTTTAAGCTGGAGGCGTGGCCTCCAATGGGACCAAACTAATTCTCTAAACATAGAACTCATCCGTTTAAAGAGTTGCGAGGGGAGACAAATAGGCAGTGTCTGCATCAAATATATTACCTTAGGAAGCATGGTCATCTTTAGAGCACTACAGCGCCCAAACCAAGTTAGGGTAAGAGAATACCAGTGTAGTAACTCGACCAGTCGAAGAAGCAATGGGCGAAGTTGGCTGCATAAAGAGCAGAGAGGTCAGGAGTGATGTCAACCCCCAGGTAATGAATTGAGTCAGTTGCAGATTAATATACTGCGGCAGAATGGCTCCCCTGGGCCAAATCCCGTACGGGTACGTCCTTCTCTTTTTTGGCCACCAGAGGGCATCCGCGCACACCCGTTGCACGGCGGGGAACCTGATGCGCGTGCATGAGTGCCAGCATGGGGATTTGTGTAAACACACAAATTCCTGTGCTGTCAGGGAAGATCAAACATATTGTTTGTTCCTACTAAAGTAGGAAAAACTATATGTCTCCTCTCCTAGTCACTCCCATCCCCACACAGTTAGAACACACTGAAGGAACACACAGTTAACTGCTTGATTGCCCCCTAGTGTTAACCCCTTCCCTGCCAGTGACATATACACAGTAATCAGTGCATTTTTATAGCACTGATCGCTGTATAATTGTTAATGGTCCCAAAAAAGTGTCAAAAGTGTCTGATCTGCCCGTTGCAATGTCGCAGTACCACTAAAAATTGCAGATCACCGACATTACTATTAAAAAATAAATAAATAATAAAAATGCCATAAAAATTCCATACATTTTTCCCATAATTTGTAGATGCTGTGACTTTTGCGCAAACCAAACAATATATGCTTATTGCGATTTTTCTTACCAAAAAATGAATATATATCGGCCTAACTGGTGAAGAAATTATTATTATTTTTTTTTTTTTTTATTTGGGGATATTTATTATAGCAAAAAGTAAAAACTATAGTTTTTTTTTTTTTTTTAATTGTCGCTCTTTTTTTGTTTATAGCGCAAAAAATAAAAACCTCAGAAGTGATCAAATACCACCAAAAGAAAGCTCTATTTGTGGGACAAAAAGGTTGCAAATTTTATTTGGGTACAGCATTGCATGACTGCGCAATTGTCAGTTAAAGCAACGCAGTGCCAAATTGTAAAAAGTGCTCTGGTCAGGAAGGGAGTAAAACCTTCCGAGGCTGAAGTGGTTAAACACACTGATACATATACAAATAAAATTGTGATACTGCAGATTATCCTTGATATAAGGGATTATAGGTGAACATATCCTAGAAAACCAAAGTAAAACTACTGAATGTATTGATATAAAAAATTAAAAGGATGGAAATAAATGCCAATTAACAATGATCATTTGGATAGCTACAGTAAGTACATATGGTAGGTGGATATTCTCGACAAAGGTGAATATCAAAGTGAATTTACTAAAGACAGTTACAACTGCAAAAATTGTTTACTGCATCATTTAGGCCCTCAGAAGTGCAGAGCATAAAACTGCAGAATTTATTAAAATCATTAACGTGATGGTCTTCCTCTGACACTTACAGTAGGGTTGTGGTGTGTTACTGTGAGATAGTTGCTATGTTGTAAATGTTAAAGTGATCCCAGATCGACGATCACGTGACATGCCGCCTCTCTCTTCTCTCGGCCCGACAGATGCAGCGGGCGGGACCGAGGATTACCCCCTGACGTCATTCAGGAGGGGAGGAGGAGAGAGGTTGCCCCGCCCGCTGCAGCTGTCATGTGAGAGAAGAGAGAGGCAGCATGTCACGTGATCTTCGCTCAATAAATAAAGTATATAGCTGCATTTTTAATAAAGAATAGTCACAGGGGGACATTAGATTAATCGACAAAGAGGATAATGTAAAGTTAACCCTAATTTGAGTCAGGGAGGGTAAAAACTGCCAGGATCAGATAGGTATTACAGGTGATACAGGGGCCAAATAACACAGCACAAGCACTTTGCTGTATATAATGCTTTAATAGAACAGGATCTTAATTTATACATTCTTTGTGGTTAACAAACACTTTATTTGAGCAGCCTACATACGTCATATTACAGGTGATAACAAAAAATGTATTTGTTTGAAGAATGAGGCGATAAGCCAGCCATGATACTGCTGTGAGAATAGCTCTCTGAGTGATATTCTCACAGCAGTATCATCTGAGTTTTTGCAATGGAAAAATAAATGTTCATCCTATCTTGAGGTGCTCCTCCTAGTGCCCCCCAGTCTGTTAATGTAAGTTACTGCCACTTTGTTGTCCATACGTAGTAACACCTCCTTGCCTCACAAGAGGGGACCAAATGCTAAGAGGGCTTGAAAGGCAGCTCTCATTTCCTGTATGTTTGAAACAATCTCCTGGGTTTGTAACAGTCAGAGACCCTGGACTGCCTGGTCCCGAAAGTGGGCTCCCCATCCCTCCATACTGGCGTCAGAAGTGACCACTTCTTGTGGAGGTGGAACTATGTTCCTGAACCTCTTGAGGTTGTATATATGGGTCCACCACCATATGGACTGTTTGACTTGATTGGAAATAAAGATTGGTTGAGACATTGACACTCCATCCCACTGCCTCAGAAATTAATTCTGAAATGTCCTTGTGTGCCACTGGGCCCACTGAACCATTGGTATGGTTGCTGATGTTGAGCCTAGAGCACTGAGTCATACTCTGGCTGGAATCGATACTTTCTGAATTAGGAGAGTTATCTTCTCTTTGTACTCTGTTTAATCGAGTGTCTAGCTCTGTTTCCAGGAAGATCTTCTTCTGCGTGGGTTGAAGGTTGCTCTTTTCCCAATTTATCAACCAGCCGAAACTTTGTAGTGTGGCAATCAGTGTTTCTCGATCGAAATCGAGAGATTCCCGACTATCTGATAGGAGGAGGATGTCCTCCAGGTAATGATGGACTCTTAGACCTTTCTCCCTCAGGAAGGCTATCACCGGTAACAGGACCTTTTTGAAAGTCCTGGGGGTGGTGTAAATTCCATAGGGTTTACTCTGGAACTGAAAGTGTTGATGTTTTACTGAGAATCAAAGGAATCTTTGGAACGTAACATGTATGGGGACATGAAGATATGCGTCTGATAAATCAATGGATGGTATCCAGTCTTCCAGATTTATCGCGCAAAGGATTGATTGAAGACTTTCCACCTTGAAAGACTCGACAATAATTTTCTTGTTGAGATTCTTTAGGTCTAATACTGGGCACAGGTCTCCCGTCTTTTTCTTTACTAGAAATAGTGGAGAGTAGACGCTTTTCCCTCTCGGGTTCAATAGAACTTCTACTATTGCCCGTTTCTGAAGCAAGTCTTGAATATACTTGACTAAGAGCATTCTCTTTTCTTGTGATGCTGGAAGCCTTGTTGCATATAACTGGTCCCTGGGAAATAGTTTTTTAAATTTCCACCTATGACCAAACTGAATGGTGGCCATCATCCAGGGGTCTCTTTTGTTCTCTGCCCAAGCCTTCGTGAACTTCCTGAGCCTGGCTCCTACCACCGCAGGCTGGGCGGACGCACCATCAAAAAGACTTTTGCTGTTCTCCTGTGGAGGAGGATTTTGTTTTTTGGAATTTTAAGAAGGAGGTCTGGGGATTCCTCCAGTTTCTCCTAAATAATTTTCTGGGCCTGTATGACTTGGCCTCTCTATACCTTTCTGGGAGATTACGCCTGAATTGTGGCGGTTTCTGTTGTTTGGGTCTCCTGTCTGAGGGAATAATGGCGCATACACACGAGCACACAAAAGTTTGCTGAACTTTCGACTGTCAAGAACGTGGTGACGTACAACACTACGACCAGCCAAGAAAATTAAGTTCAATGCTTCCGAGCATGCGTCGAATTGTTTCCGAGCATGCGTAGGAATTTTGCGTGTCAGAATTGGTACAGACGATCGGAATTTCCGATCTGAACTTTTTCCGACCGAAAAATTGAGAACCTGCTCTCAATCTTTTGCTGGCGGGAATTCGGCCAGCAAAAGTCCGATGGAGCATACACACGGTTGCATTTTCCGACCAAAAGCGTTCACCGGTCTATTGCTGGCCGGATTTCCAATCGTGTGTATGCGGCATTAGACCGGATTTTCCCCCGGTGACTTTGCATATGGCTGTGTCTAGCTTTTCTCCAAAAAAGGTTTGTTCCGTCGTATGGAAGATTTTGTCATCTGTTGCAAGACTTTGTTCTGTGTTGGAAGTCAATAAAGTGCATCTTTCTGGAAGAATTGGGTTGCTGCGGGAAGATTATCATAACTACTAATTAATTATCTACCCACAATATTATATCACTACAGGATTGAGAAAAGAACTTTGGGATACCCAGAATTAGTAACACGGAGGACACTATCTTGCAACTGATAACTGAAATAAGGCAAAGTCTTCTGTAGATAAAGTAACACTAGCTCAGAACAAGGGGGCTTCCACTATGGGCGCAGCCATGGCAGCAAGTCTAGAACAGTCCCTCTAACAAAAAGGGTTGTAAAGGCAACAGTCTCTCTCTTGAGAATTCTCTTAGGCCTATTCACTAGGCAATCTGAAGGCCTTCTTCCAGCTTCAGCTGACACTGGTGTAGCGCACCCCTTTAAGGGCTGAAGATAAACCCCCACCGTGCACAGCCAGACACACTGAATTTTCATAGGCAGAGAACAGTCCGTGTCTTTGTTTTCAACAACAAACTTCAGGGACACTCTTACTATATACAGCTCCACATCTTCCTCCAGCATGCACTCGCTTGCAGAACCCAGCTGGATCACTGTGAAAATCTGACAGTCACTCAGTCAGATTAGAAGCAATGGCCCATTACAGGCTGGAACCTGAGGTCCCTTGGTTGTGTAGCAAAATTACATTGCCCAGCTTGTATTACTTCTGTGGCTACTGATCCCAGCACCACCTCTTCAGGCACTGCCAGCCCACCTAGCTGTAGCTGCCATTTTACTAGCCTTCCAGGCTAACTTCTTCACCACAGTCCTCCAGAATGAAACTCACCAGCCCACTCTCACAGATCTCCCGGTAGTGCTGACCTGCTCCTGCTGGCCTCTCTCCTTGCTCCCATGACTCCAGAAAGGCTTCCTCTGTGTGTTTTGGCAGGATCCTTCCAGTACCTGAGCCTCGGCCCAAGGTCACCCCCCCAGGCTAGAGGGGCACCCCTGAGAACCACAGACAGCCTCCTCAGCACTCCGACTCCATCTTCCAACCGACTGCTGCTGTTGACTCATGCCTATTTATGAGGTGGCCTGCCCCCTGTCAGCCCTTTACTGGGGATTGGCTTAGTCCCTCATAAATATCCTCCTAACCTCCACCCACTATGTCTAGAACATTCTCCAATGTCCCATAAAACAAGGGGAGGCACCAGAGAGGCTACTAGGATGAGTCATCCAACCCTGAGTCACTGAACCCTGACCCAGATTTCCAGCTCAGGCTTAGCCCTGAGATAAACTAAGTTTTTCCTACACTAACAAACTTATCTTACATCTAGCACACTTACACTAGAGGGTGTGGCACTGACACAAAAGTATCCAAGAAAGATTCTCTTTGGATGTTGCCTGGGTGTTCCTGTGACTTTGGGGCGATCCTTTAGCTCCTTGGTGAGCCAGAATCACCCAGTACTTTGGAAAGCTTCTCTGAGCCTTGGAAGGTTTAACAGTACTTCCAGGCTGGGTCAGCAGACAAAGGACCCTGCTACTCTCTGCTCCAGTCCCTATATACCCCTATAAACCCTCTACTGGTCACTCTCCTGCCCAGGGATTAGCTGAGGCTGTATACAGGGCCAGCTCAGACTCTACCCTCTCCACCCACATGTTCCAGAGCTTTCTGGAAAGACAGCTGCAGAACCCAGAGTAGACAAAAAGCAATCCACAAGCTCTACTGGCAACAGCAAAGCCCAAATGACTAAATTTGCCTTTAACTAGCACAAAACTAGGAGGGTGCTACATACATTATATTTGTTGACAAAATGTCAAGATCAATCATATGCATAAATTATCTACTAGTGTTAACTCATATGTTGTAAATTAAATAGTAGCATATTAGTTATATCTGATATAGGCACAATAATTGGATGTATAAAGGCAACAGTGGATTACTCCCACAGTAAGCAGAGAACCACTGAAAACTACTCCAACATGCATTAAGCAGAGTGGAGAAAAGCAGGAAATCCTCTGGGATTTACATGAGAATCCTCATGGGGGTTTGCAGCTAGCATCATGCAAGGGAGAGGTCAACCTGACGTAAATCAAAGAAAACAGAACAGTGATGAAGGGGAAAAAGTTCATCAGTGGGTTGATAATCCCTGAATTCAGGGTATACTTATATGATTGTGTAGTAGATCAACAATGCAACAGAGCTGCTAAGCAAATTAAGCAAGTTAAGCATAGATTAGTGAAAATTAAGTGTAGATTGCACTTGTATTAGATGAACCGAGATGTGTTTTGTTGCCACCAGTGATAGCTTTACAAAGCAGACAGGGGGAAACTTTACTGGGGATTGGCTTAGTCCATTGGATATGCCATACTATATTTCTTTCGTTTGAGTGTGATCCACTCAAACTTCTCTTTGTAGCTTGGCTCTGCTTGAAGGGGTTGTAAAGGTTTGTTTTTTATTTTCTAAATAGGTTCAGTTACCTTTTCCTTCGATTTCCCTTCTAAATGTTTTTTTTTCTTTGTTTTCTTTGTCTGAATTTCTCACTTCCTGTTCCTCCTCAGTAAGCTGTTCACTAAGCTGTTCTGGCTGACTAAACACCGCTCGGATGATGGTGAGAAGTTTACAGAGGAGAAACAGGAAGTGAGAAATTCAGACAAAGAAAAAAAAACATTTAAAAGGGAAATTGAAGGAAAAGGTAAGTGAACCAACAATGCACTAGCTTAAAGGATCCTATTTAGAAAATAAAAAACGAACCTTTACAACCCCTTTAATGCATGTTGTATGTATACAAATTATTTTGACTTTGCTACAGCAAACATACAAAAGGGTTCATTTATATTCTAGGTCTTCAGACTGGCAGAAGTTAATAGTTACTCATTGCCACAGAGTGTGTATTATACTATTATACTATACTAGACTTTCTCTGGAAGATGTGGCACATATTGGCTTTAAACTTTTTAATATTTAACTTTTTTGGCTCAGGTTATCTTATTTTTGCTATTTCTGTAACAGGTGGAATGTGCATATTAATTAGTCTTTTGTTTACTATTTTTGATTAATATAAATCTTTAAAAAAATATATATTTTTTGTTTATTTTTGGAGATTACTCAAAGCTTTATACATTGTCCAACAAAATTGTCAATGAAAAATTTAAATGAAAACAGAGCTTGTGGTGATTTTCTCAAAATTTAAACAAGGTATAACTGGGCAAAAAGAGCTTCAGCATGAAAAATTTGAGATTTGGAATCATATTTTCAATTTCACTTTGTTTTTTAAAGTATAACTAAAGGCAAACCTTATTTTGTAGTTTTGGATAGAGTGAAGAGAGATTAGAACAATTGTCAGTTTTTATTACATAGTAGGCTAGGTTGAAAAAAGTCCATCAAGTCCAATCTATGTGTGTGGTTATATGTCAGTTATTGCTGTTTGTGCCCCCCGTTAAGGAGATTCACCCTTTTTATTTGTTCTGTTTACCATTATCATTGAAAGTAAGAGAAAATCACAAATTTTGTATTGTCCCCAGAAAAGTATTAGAGGGTAAATCTTCCAATGGGGACACTAGTTCTGGGGACCTGGTGGTCCCCAAGGTGTACCCTTAATTTGCAGGGATGTCTTTTCACTTCCTGTTTGGCTATGGGACAGGAAGTGAAGGAAAATCTCCGCAATGGGACACAAATGGCGAAAAAAAATCTGACAGGATATCATAACCCTCCCTTACTCTATCCAAAATGAAAAAAAAAAAAAAAACTTTAGTTATTTGTAGATTACTGCTATCAAAGTGAACAATCTTGAAGTTTATAAACATACTTTGTGAAGATCCACACTTATTTACTTCCTTGAATTCTGTGACACGTATCCACCATGCCCTGTGAGTAGGCACTGCTGTGTCCCACCCTTCACAGAGCCTGCCTTCTGAACTACGGAGATGCTAAGAGGAGGAGTTTCAAGAGGGTGAAGTCAGTACAGGAATCACTGTTTGCAAGCAGCAAGGTACCATGGGATATGTAGTCCTTAGAAATTGAAAGTAAACATCAGAGAAAAAGCTGCAAAGCATGTAAGGAATCCAGGAAGTTGTAGAAAAGGATGGCCAGTGAACAGGCAGCACTCACTACATAAAAGGAGATTTTTCAAGTATGCATCGGATTGTAACTATTGTTTGTATTATTATTACAATGCTGATGTTATAAAACAAACGTGTATGTTGTCACCAAAGATTTTCTGTAAAGCCCCCTGTCTCTACATAAAAAAATGTCTATTAATGCTGTACCTGTAAAGAAAGCATATACTTACTTATCTCTTCTGCCGCCTGTGCCCCCGAAGGCTGCTCTAATCCTGGAAAATCCTTTTCTGAATTCTTCTGCTTGAAGACAGTTTTGGGTGTGTTGATCTTCTGGTCCCCCTGTTGCACTCACTGCTTCTTCCTATCGACCCCTCATGTCACTACAAGAATGTTAGTATTAGTTAGTGTAGTGCTGGTATTTTCAATACAGACTCTATAAATAAAAATTTAGATTGTCTGAAGCTGTAGTTTAGCTCAGACTGCCATTATTGTAAATTCAGGTTCTGTTTCAGCTTGGCTGGTTGTGTGGTTTTCCCCTTGGCCTAGGGATGGCGCCCTATTGTTCGGCTAAGGTTGGAAATTGCAACAAGCTGGGTGTATTGAGTGCCTCTTTGCCCGGAAACAGTCAGTGGGTGTGGTCTGCCTGCTGTGCTTTCTGGGAGGGGGGTACTTAAGAGACAGACCCCGTGACAGGGGAGATTCTGACCTGATGGCCCTCCTGGCTTATGGTGTGTTGCTGCCGCCCGAGGCGTCATTACTGAAGGTAGGCCCAAAAGTCTTGGGGCCTAATGATCCAGGGATGGTCCTGTGCTGTCTTGTCTGCAGGAAGAAGCTGAGCGACTGGAGGATCCAGGGGAGGACTTTTCAGAAGAGGACTGCGCAACAAGGGTGGTGCCTCTAGAAGAGCCTGGAGACTCAGTTGGAGGATGTATCCTGGGTCACCCAGGTCACCTACCACACAGTACCGTAGGTTCGGAAGAAGGGAACTGGTGCTATGTGATCAAGCCTTGACATTGCAAAAAGTCGCTAATTACCCAATCCTGTGGAAGAGAATTGTGTAACGGTTATACCAAATCTTAAAGTCTGTGGCAGAGACTATGACTGAGCATCTCATCGACTGCTAGGTCAGTGAGAGAGGACTATCCGGTGGTTGCTGAATCCAGTTGTGGAGCTGTTGCCCTCTGGATCAAAGAAAGTATTCCTGATGATCTGCAATTCATAGGTACCTGAATTCCCCTGAAACCTTCATCCCACTATTGCATGTGTCTTTCTGAAATAAAGCATTGGAAAAGGAGACTATGTGTCAGAGGCAGAGCTAAAGTCTGTGGAAAGAAGTCTTTAATGGGAGTCAGACCCCTATAACGGATATGGTGGAACAGTGAAGGAAAGGTAAGCCCAATCAAAATTCAGCAGCTCCTTCAGGGTCAGTGCTACATTAGTAATGATGAAGAGATCGGTAAGAGGAACCAGTGAGCAGTTAAGGGTAGGACAGGTAAGTATGTTCTTTCTTGGTATCCATTTTTGGGTGAAAAAGTTAGGAATGGGCAAGAAGTGCTTCATCATGATAACAGCACGTATGATGTGACTGAGCTGTAAGACAGCTGTAAGACATCAAAGCAGCTCTACAGTGTTAAGAAAATAGGATGCCATTATTGTATCCAGTGCCGGATTTAGACCTTGGGGGCATTTCAAGTTCAGGGGCCTCTCAACTCAGTCAAACATCACAGTTATGCATCACACTACAATATTTACAAAAAGTCTTTCTTCCTGCACTTAGGTGTCCTTTTATGAAGCAGTGATCAGCGGAGATCCCGAGGATCGCCACTGATCACAGCCCATAAACAGTTTATAAACCAGAGATAATTGGGGGGAGAAGTGTTTGAACTTGTTATCCCGCCGATTATCTCTGCACATGGAGAATCCACATAGAATGACACAGTAACGGCCAGTGTATGAAGCTGCGATCTGAGCGCTTCACTGGCGATCTGTGTCAGAATTCACCCTCCCCGATTCACCATCTCAGAGGTGGTGAAGCGGGGAGTAAAGAGAGAATCTGGGGGGATCTGAGGAGGAAAGAGGAAGATTATTAACTTCCTTATGCCTCGTTCAGACCCCCCAACACTGTAACCATGTCCCCCTGTCATATATATGTGTATACATATATATATATAATGTGTATATGTATATATATATATAATGTGTGTGTATATACATGTATATATGTGTGTGTGTGTATATACATGTATATATAATGTGTGTGTGTGTATACATGTATATATAATGTAGGGGAGACTCTTTATTTTATTAACATTAATCACACTGTCTGTCGGTGTATTGAGCTGTGATAATTTATCACTGCTTAATAAATGGACATCTCAGTGTTTCAGTGAATTTCTGGTACTGTAATCTCGTAAAGTCTCACGAGATTCCAGTATCAGGGGCCGTTCTCCACTGTTTGAAGCGTTTGTAGATCACTCCACTCCTCCAAGGGTGAAGCGATCTCCTCCGCTTCATAAACTGACACACAGAGGAGAAAGATCTCCTCTGTGAATGCCGGAGAATGAAGCAGTGAATAGATTTCACTGCTTCATAAAAGGACACCTTAGTATTTGCAAAATCTTTACTTAACCCATCAAACAGTGTCATCTTGAGGACACTGCTCACCACAGTCAGTAGGCATAGAACACCTAGTCTTTCATAGATTATCATGGTTCTCAGATATTTCTATATCAGTGCCAATTTGCTAGTGACCATCATGCTCAAAAATATTCTTATGCCCCATACACACGGTCGGAAATTCCGACCACAAAATCCGTCGAATTTTTTCCGACGGATTTTGTCCGACACTGGTGTGGCATACACACGGTCGGACAAAGTTGTCGGAAAATCCGATCATTCTGAACGTGGTGACGTTCGTTGCGTACGACGGAACTACGTAGAGGCTAGTAGCCAATAGCTTTGGTCTTGTAATTTGATCTGAGCATGAGTGGCACTTTGTCCGTCGGAATTCGCTACACACGATCGGAAAAAGTCCGATCAGACTTTGTTGTCGGAAAATTTGAGAGCAGGAGATAAAACTCAAAAGTCAGATGGAGCCTACACACGGTCGGAATTTCCGACAACATTGTCTGATAGGACATTTTCCGTCGGAAAATCCGACCGTGTGTACGGGGCATAAGAGCTACATTAACACCTGAAAATGTATCAGCAAGTTCTTCTCCTAATCAGCTGTCAAGTCCTTTTCTGGCAAAGAACTCATAGGACCTATTTACAGAATGTAAAAGTATGAATGGGCTCTAAGGCAAAGATGATCGAAAAAGGAGATAGCATGCCTTACACTCTTTTTTTATATTCTTTATTTTCAAATTTTATAGAATTATACATACATTACTTTTTTACATTTGTACTGAATCAGATCATTAATTTTTCCTTACCCCCCCCCCCCCCCCTCCCCCCCATAGGACAACAAAAAACAAAGACTGGGCCTACCCTGTCTCGCTCACGTCCTTCTATTCGCCTCCGCACTCTCTTTCCCACATCCTTAGGAATCCCTCCATTTTCCTAAAATCCTCCCATTGCTTCCATAACTTCTGATGTTTCCCCTTGTATCCTCTGCCTTGTGGATTGACTCTTCTACCTTTCTTGTCCATTCCACCCTCTTAATCCACTCTGTCATAGATGGAGCGTTCTGAGTCTTCCACAGGCAGGGGATCAGCATGCCTTACACTCTTAAGTCTTGTACACACAAAGACTATATGGGACGAATGATCGTCCTTATTTTTTTTGCATGCTAGTCTCATATAGAAAATTAGGGGGTTACTAAACTTACAAAAATTCTCATACAACTTCGGAAGTGATGTAATGTGTTGTATTTTATTGTAATGTATTTTTTCGTTTTTGAGCATGCGCAGTCTTGTTCTTCCTATTTTTTTCGGCCAAATATAGTACTGGTTAAACAAAAATCGAATGATCTTGTTTGAGAAGAAATTTTGTGTTTGTCCCTTCGGATAATTTTCGGATGCACTGTTGTGATCGGCTCTTGAAAGCTGTGTACTAACGATCAGATTGCCATACAATCGTTTTGAAAGCAGTATTTTTTGTCCAAATTTCTGATCATGTGGCTTTAGAGTTAGAAAGTAGAAAATAAACTAGAGTTTTTTTCAGCCAGTCAATCAGTGAATTAATTGGTGGCATTGTCAGTTAATCAGTGCCAGTTTAACTACTCTCAGTCAGTTAACCAGTGAAGGTGATTGACTGTAGAAAGCTTCTACAATTTGATTTAACTGTGCAATTTGCCAACCAAACTAGAATTATTGACTAAAAAAACTGATAAAAAAGAGTGAATCCACCTAAAATGGAGATAAGGTGGTTTTAGTGGGACTGTGTTTGTTGCCCTAGTTGAGTTTTTACTTTTCCACAGGTCCATTGTTTAGGTTACTGTACTTCTTTATTGTTTTAGCGTTTGAGTTTTGCTGGCCATTGTTCATAGACTAGGAATTAGGGAGCGTTTGTCAGCAACAGAACAGATGAAGATTAGTTAGTAAGTGAAATGCAGTGCAGTGGGTTTATTGTCAAATTCAAAGCATACAATGTTCCTTTTCCTTTGCCAGTAAATAAAAAGAGGTCACCTTCAGAACAATGACACATCCTTCTATTTTAATTCTAGGCTTGAAAACATCATTGTTGTTTGCTATAGCTGCTAGAGGTGTGCATCTTCACTGGTCTCACGATTCTATTTGATTACGATTATCTGGTCAACGATTCGATGCGATTCTATTTCGCGATGCATCACGATGCATCACAATTACCGATGATGGTTCCCATCAAAAAAATTCAAACATTTAGAAGAACTACATTTTTTTAATGTTATCTGCTTTAAAAAAAAAAAAAAAAGTACACTCCCTGCATATAGTGGGACAAGGACATGGAAGAGTCCAGGATATGAGGGAGGGGTAGGAACTAAAGGATGGAGGAATCCACGAATAAGAAAGGAAGGATGGATAAGTCTGGGAATGGAGGAATCCACGAATAGAGAATGGAAGGCCAGAGGAGTCTGGAGATAGGAACTGAAGGATGGAAGAGGCTGGGGATGGAGATTGAGGAATCCATGGATAGGAACATAAGGATGGAAGAGGCTGGGGATGGAGATGGAGGAATCCATGGATAGGAACAGAAAGATGGAAGAGGCTGGGGATGGAGATGGAGGAATCCATGGATAGGAACAGAAAGATGGAAGAGGCTGGGGATGGAGATGGAGGAATCCATGGATAGGAACAGAAGGATGGAAGAGGCTGTGGATAAAAATGGTGGTGGTGAGGGGGGACTGAAAGATGGAAGAATCAAAGGGATGATGTTAAGATGGTCATCACGGAGTCCTGCAGGTGAGGAACATCAGAGGTAGAGGATCCCCTGTGCTGTGTACATGGCAGGGTTTGGGGGGTGATGGTCTCCTCCTGGAGTACAGGGTTGGGGATGTCATTGTGCTTTCTGTATAAACATATTTTATTAAAGTGGAATTCTACCTAAATGTAAAATGTTGGCTTTAAGGAGTCCTAACCCCCTCACATGCCACAACTGGTATATCATTTTTTTTGTGGGGGGTGGGTACCTAGTTTTGACAGGTACCCAACTCCCACTTCCGCTTGGGGCACCTATGCGGCCCCTCCCTCCCTGCAATCTTCTGGGACACGTCACAGGTCCCAGAAGATTGTCCAGCTATGCAGAACAGCGCAGTGAGACATGCGCACCCGGCTGTGAAGCTGCAAGCTGTCACAGCCAGATGCCCACAGTAGTATTGCCAGCACCATTGACAGGCGGGGGAGAGAAGGGAGGGTTTGGGCAGCCACTTTGCTGGACCGTGGGACAGGTGAGTGTCTTTTTATTAAAAGACAGACGATACACTTTTTGTAGCTGCTGACTTTTAATAAACAAAAAATTTACTGGAAGTCTGCTTTGAATTAAAAATAATCTCACTCCCTTAAAAAGTGGACTTATCCGGTGCACTACAGGGTACAGGCATTCACATACACTGCTGCTGGGAGGTCAGGAGGGATTACAATCCACAGCTGACAAACAGCCCTGTGAAGTTCCCTGTACTGTCTCTGTGCTGACAGTTCCCTGGCTTTCCTGTTTGCACCTTCCAGCACACTAGGAGTTAACACAGTGGAATGTGCAATCGAGGAAGCCGGGGAACTGTCAGTATGGAGCGTGTACGAGGTGTAAGACAAACACATTTGTACTCTACTTACTTCTGTTAAAATACCTTTGTTCTAATAAATCCCGAGTAACAATTCATTAAGAGCCCTGCTGTATGTGCTTTTTAAAAAGTATGAAGCTTCATACTACATTTCTCAGTGTGTGTACATGCTGCTCATGTGACTGCCCAACCCGCCTCTCTCCTCTCTCCTCTCACGTCACTCCTGACGTCAGTGGAGAATTTCCCACTGACGTCAGGAGAGATGTGAGAGGAGAGAGGCGGGCTGCGCAGTCACATGACTGCACGGCATGTACACACACTGAGAAATGCGGTATGAAGCTCCATATTTTTTAAAAACCACATACAGCGGGGCACGGGATTTATTAAGACACTTATTTTAACAACTATACGCTCGGAGCAAGTCGAGATGACGTCACCCGGCAATCAATTTTTCTGGTCGTATGCATCGATGCCGCATCAGGGACACCTGAATCGCGATGCATAGATGCAGCAATTAATATCAGCACCCCTAATAGCAGCTACTATTTAGAGATTTTTTTTGTTTGTTTTGTTTTTTGTTTTTTAATTCTCTTCCTACTTTCCAACCTTTAAATTAAGAATGATCTTTCACAATAGAAAGAAATCCATGAACAGGAACTATCCCTGCATGGCAAAAATGTAATCTTCTAAGATTACTAGGGCTGTTACTGATTACAATTTTTGTGTTCGATTAATCGTTTTTTTTATTTTTATCGATTAATCAACTAATTTCGATTAATTATAATACACATACAGATCCAACTACTTTTAGCTGATCTCCTTGCATTGCAACTCTGCATTAGTCAGTGGAAAATGTGGTATACACTATATACAATCCCCCGACACTAGTTAGTTTCCACAATCCATGACTTAACTTCACAGTTCACACAAATACGTTTTAAATTCAAACAGTAGCACTGATGTCAGTCATTTTTTTCCACAGTAGCGTGACAATCACTCCACCTCTGGTCTAACTAATCCATAAACTTCTCTCACATCTCCTTAGATCTCAGCAAGGACGTCAGGTCTTGGGTAGAAAGAAAAGATCTAAGTGCTCACCGCTTAAGTATAATATTAAATTTTTGTGTTCAAACACAAACTACTCACATAAAGATGATAAAAAGACAGCATGTAAAGCCAACAATAGTGTTAGTTCCGTAGGGCAGCAGCGGGTGATGTCATGCGTAGCTCCTCCAACGTATGCGTTACGTTCAATCAGAACTTCACGTCACTGGACTCCTCCCTCTTCCCTTTGTTAGCAGACGGAGGCACTTGGGGAAGGGGGGAGGAGTCCGGTGACATCGACGACATCACCGGATCTCCGACGTAACTCCCTGAAGACCCGGAACCCAGCAGAGAGGTGAGTACCGATCAAAAGAATTTTGATTGATCAAAAAAATTAACGATTAATTGAGGAATTAATCTTAAATTTTCACGGCCCTAAAAATTACAATTAATTGTTATTGCACACTTATTAGATAAATATGTAGCGCTACCCACACAAGAGCTGCCTTGATAGATTGGGTTCTCTGTTTATTTGCTAATATTACAAGTGTAAATATCTTGCAGGCCGGTATCAGGAAGAAAACACCAGACTGATTAGGACTCAGAGTAAAGACATGCATTATATTGTAACAAATTAAGTAGATGGTGATATGTACATATAGGAACATGAGGAGTGTACAGGACAGATCGTCCATTTTTTTTTTTTTGCATGCTATTCGTATATCATCCTTCAGATGATGAGTCTAGGGCTTGCTGCTGCCTTGGTAAGGAAACTAGTGGGAACTGGCTGGATATCTATATCAGGAACGGATGGTGCGGTGTTTTTTCTCCTCCTCCATTTGAGTGATTCGTCCTGGAGTGATTAACTCTACCAGCTTTCGCCCACGGTGACAACTACAGGCTTCTGTTTACAATGCTTTAAACTTATAGCCATTCGGTAAGCCTCCAATCAAATAGGTGGTCGGGATGCAACTATTTCCTCTGCATGTCACAGCGTGAAAATTATAGAACTGTCACTGAGGTGTCTTCTCCTTTTTTGAACAAGCTATTTCTACCAGCTATACGCCAATTTCATCTTCTGGTGTTAAGAATTATTTAAACTGGACTATTAAGCCTAAAAACTTAGACTGTTCAAATTAATTTATGTAATTTTCCACGGTCATTTCTGATGGGACATTTGTTTTATATTGATTTTTAAACCGATCTCTTTTTTATTTACTGTTTTTAAATATTTTTTGTTTAAATTGGCGCAACTTTATGTATTTTCCATTCGTATATCGAACCTGGAGCGTTTACTAAAGTTACGAAAATTCTCATACGACAGAATAAAAAATCGGAAGTGATGTCATGTGTTGTAGTGTATTTGTATTTTTTTGTTTTTATTTTATTTTTATTTTCGGACGACAACTGTACTGATTAAACAAAAATCGTACAATCTGATATCGTACGAGAAATTTTTTTTCATGCATGTCCGATAAAATAATATCGAATGAACTGTCGTGATCGGCTCTCAAAAGCTCTGTACTAACTATCCGATTATCGTACGATCGTGTCGAAAGCGATATTTTTCGTCAGATTTTTGGATCGTGTGTACGGGCCATAAGTCAAACAATCTTCTATAGTCTAGACCAGTGGTCTCCAAACTGCGGCCCTTTGCTTGCCCTTATCTGGCCCTTGGGGCACTATTCCACCAACTGACACCAATGATGGGACACTATTCCACCTACTGACGCCATTAATGTAGCACTATTTCGCTCATTAAAACCAATGATGGAGCATGTATGCAATGGCATTTTCTACACCCACTAGGCACAGTCCGGCCCCCCTAAAGCTTGAAGGACAGTAAATTGGCCATTTGCTTAGAAAGTTTGGAGACCCCTTTTCTAGACAAAGGAGTTACTATATTGTAGCAGTTTAGCATAGGAATCAATATGGTTAGATTAAAGGAGAGGTACAGCCAGAGTTTGTTTGGCTGTACTCTTCCTATGGATTACAGGAGTGCAGTTTGCTTTGTACTCCTGTGACCTGTTTTAAGCAGACAGCGGGCTGAAGTCTGCTCCCTGCTGACATCACAGCAGTCAGTCCAGGCTCCATATCATCAGGACCACGGAGTTGTGATCCGCCTGATCCCTGGACAGACACCCGGCTCAGCCTCTCAGCAAATCGCTGAGAGGCTGAGCCGGCCGCTCCGCCCCCTCCACAGCCCAGCACTCCAGCAAGCGAGGAGGGTGCAGAGCAGAGAGCTGTGACTGAGAGTAAGCAGCTCTCTGCTCAGGGAGCTCTGAGAACCAAGCGATTGGTGGTGTTCGATCGCTCAGTTCTCAGTGTTAGAGGCACCGTGGGACAAATGCAGCATTGTACCGATGCTGCATCCACTTAGGTAAGTATGATTCTTAAAAAGAACAAAAAACATACTTCTCTTTTAATCTATATTTAATAATCTGCCAATCGGTATTAATCTTAAAGTGATTTAAACAATCACCATGTAAAACAACCCATACAGTTTAAAAAGGAAAGGAAAACATCCGTGTATGGATATAAAAACACATTATAAATATCTGTAGCGGTGCCCCCGTGGGGTCGCTGTGTGTTCTAATTTTACCTGTCACCCTGTTCAGCCAGGCATTCGCCTCAAGTCACACTTTATTAGACAATGAACAGTCCATCAGCTTTTTTTTGTTGTTTATTGAGATTTAACTTGGATGGGGTAAAGGGAAAATGGGATGCCCAGATAAATTAATTCAAATAGATGAAAGGTAGAGGGTGCTACATATCTTTTTTCCCCTTTCATATAAGTGATCACCTTCCCTCTGGTGTCAGCTGCATAAGAGCTGGGGGAGGAGAAACAACAGCACACCGAGCTTCAGAGTAAATAGCTGTACAGGTGGGGCATGTCAGGGCAAGTCTGATCATTGGAGGATAGCAGGCTGAGTTCCTAGCATAGCTAGAGAACTGACCACGCTGTGCTCTCCTGCTTAGTGTGGTCAGCTTTTAGAGCAGAGGGACTGGTGGGAACACCAGGGATTTCACACAAACAAAGCAATGCAAAGAGAACAGGAGACTTTTTCAAACAAATACATGGTACAGCAGGCACATATTAGGACTACACTAAGACCCAGACATTCCTACAGATGTACCTCTTATGATGAACAATAAGTAAAATCCTTGAAAGGCGGCTATCTAGAATGCTTGGTTATATGCAAGTTATTGTCATAAATAGTGTTTGGGGACCTGGGTCCTGCCCCAGGGGACATGAATCAATACAAAAAAAAGTTTTAAAAACTGTTGTTTTTTCGGGAGCAGTGATTTTAATAATGCTTAAAGTGAAACTATAATAGTGTAATATTCCTTTACATTTTGTACCTAGGGGGTGTATATAGTATGCCTGTAAAGGGGCACATGTTTCCCGTGCTTAGAACTGTCCCTGCACAAAGTGTCATTTCTGAAGGAAAAAAAGTAATTTAAAAGCACTCGCGGCTATAATGAATTGTCGGCTCCCGGTAATACAGAGAACAGTCATTGAAAGTCATTGATAAAAAAAATGTGTGGGGGTCCCGCCAAATTCAATTACCAGGCCCTTCAGGTCTGGTATGGATATTAAGGGGAACCCTGCATCAAATAAAAAAAAAAAAATGAAGGGTCTGGTATGGATTTTAAGGGGAACTCCACACCAAATTATAAAAAGAAATGGCGTGGAGTTCCCCCCATGTTGAAGGAGCACTTAGCCTGAAGGGTCTGGTATGGATATTTGGGGGGAACCACACGTCATTTTTTTTTTATTTGGCGTGGGGTTCCCCTTAATATCCATACCAGACCTGAGGGGCCAGGTAATTGAATTTGGCGGGACCCCCACGCATTTTTTTATTTTCATCAATGACTTTCAATGACTGTTCTCTGTATTACCGGGAGCCGACAATTCATTATAGCCGCGAGTGCTTTTAAATTACTTTTTTTCCTTCAGAAATTACACTTTGTGCAGAGACAGTTCTAAGCACGGGAAACATGCATACTATACACACCCCCTAGGTACGAAATTTAAAGGAATATTACACTTTTATTGTTTCATTTAAGCATTATTAAAATCACTGCTCCCGAAAAAACTTCAGTTTTTAAAACTTTTTTTTGCATTGATACATGTCCCCTGGGGCAGGACCCAGGCCCCCAAACACTTTTTATGACAATAACTTGCATATAAGCCTTTAAAATTAGCACTTTCAATTTTTCATGGACTTTAACGGTGTTCAGATGTTCGAACAAATGTATTGCCTGTTCGCATGTTCTGACGCGAACCAAACTGGGGGGTGTTCGGCTCATCCCTATTCCTTAGTAATATTTCATTATCCACTTCAATGAAAGCTAATAAAATCTAGCCATCTCATCTTAGAGACCTGTCAGGCTACAGGGATTCCCGCGGTGTCTCCGGTGGAGACAGGATGCGCTGCGCTGGACATCATCGTTGGACCCTGGACCTGGAGAGGAGAGATCATTCATCGCTGGACCCCGGAGAGATGATCACCCATCGCAGGATACCGAGAGTGGATTACCACCGCTGGAATATTTAAAAAAAAAAAATTATTTTTAATAAAGGACTTATCCCAACGGTGTCTGGGGCCGGGCCGCATGTCCTTGCTTGCGGTCCCAAGGCGGGCTGCTCTTTAAGCCCGCGCCAGTTCCCCAACCATTCCGCAGCCGCCCGGGTGCCAGTTCAGCTCAGGCTCAGCCATTGGCACCAGGGGGACGGAAACATGAAGGGGGGAGGAGCTAGAGGAGACACCACTCCACGGCCGCCAGTATAGTTCAGCCGTTGGTGACGGGGGCGTGACCACGAAGGGGGAGAGGAGCCTTGCTGCAGACGGATCAGAGAACATAAGTGCGGCCCCTGTAACCTGAATAGAAGGAGCAGTGGGGTGGCTGCATATAGAAGAATTATTCTCTCCATCTTCCTCCCGCAGTCTCTGAATTCCTGCTTCTGCTCCTCTCCCTCTCGCAGGCTTTCAGAGACTGTGGGAGGAAGATGGAGAGAATAATTCTTCTATATGCAGCCACCCCACTGCTCCTCCGATCCTGCTTATTGCTGCTGCCCCCACAGTGTTCTCTGCTGGCCCCACAGTGCTCTCTACCCCCCCCCCACAGTGCTCTCTACCCCCCACAGTGCTCTCTGCTGGCCCCACAGTGCTCTCTACCCCCCCCCACAGTGCTTTCTACCCCCCACAGTTCTCTCTAGCCCCCCCCCAGTGGTCTCCACCTCCCTTCTGTGCTCTCCACCCTCCTCCATGATCTATGCTGCCCCCTGTGCCCTTCGTCCCTCCCCCCATGTTCTCTGCTGCCCACCTGTGCTCTCCACCTCCCTTCTGTGCTCTCCACCTCCCCCATGCTCTCCGCTGCTCCCCTGTGCCCTCCACTTCTCCCCCAGTCCTCTCCAGCCCCCCCCTGTTCTCTCCAACTCCACCCAGTGCTATCCAGCCCCCCTGTGCTCTCCTCCTCCCTCCTGTGCTCTCCACCTCCTCCATGCTCTACGCTGCCCCCCTGTGCTCTTCACCTCCTCCTGTGCTCTTCACCTCCCCCATTGCTCTCCAGCCCCCCCAGTGCTCTCTAGCTCCCCCCAGTGCTCTCCAGCCCCCCTGTGCTCTCCATCTCCCCCATGCTCTATTATGCCCCCCTGTGCTCTCCACCTCCCCCATGCTCTACGCTGCCCCCTGTGCTTTTCACCTCCCCTTGTGCTATCCACCTTCCCCCATGCTCTACGCTGCCCACTGTGCCCTCGGCCTCTCCCCTTGTGCTCTCCACCTCCCCCAATGCTCTCCAGCCCCCCTCTTCTCTCCACCTCCCCCCATGCTCTACGCTGCCTCCCCCCAGTGCTCTCCAGCCCCCCCTGTGCTCTCCACCTCCCCCCATGCTCTACGCTGCCTCCCTGTGCCCTATGCCTCTCCCCCAGTGCTCTCCAGCCCCCCATTGATCGCCGCCTACCCCCTGTGCTCTCCACCTCCTCCCATGCTCTCTGCTGCCCCCCTGTGCCCTCCACCTCCCCCAGTGCTCTACAGCCCCCCAGTGATCTCTGCCTCCCCCCGTGCTCTCCGCCCCCATGCTCTCCTGCCCTCCCTGTGCTCTCCGCCCCACCCTGTGTTTTTGTTTCCCCCTGTGCCCTCCAACAACCCACTCCCTGTGCTCTCCAGCCCCCCTGCTCTCCTCTTCCTCCCTGTGTTCTCTGCCTCTCCCCTGTGCTCTCTGCCCCCCCCCCATGCTCTGTCTCCCCCCACAGTGCTCTCCAGCCCCCCTGTTCTCTCACCCCACCCCATGTTCTCAAGGTTCTTCCCTGTGCTCTCTGCCCCCCCTGCTCTTTCCCTGTCCCCCTCGCCCCCCGCACCTTTGCTGGGTTTCCCCCTCCCCGGGGGATCTGTCAGGATGGAGAGTGGGGAAAGGGCCATTTAAGATGTCATGGACTGCTCATTCCAAAATGCCTGGGCCTATTTGTTGTCCCAGTCCGGGCCTGGATAAGCCCCCCGCCCGCAGACCCCCACAACCACCAGGCAAGGGTTGTGGGGATGAGGCCCTTGTCCCCATCAGCATGGGGACAAGGTGCTTTGGGGGGCTACCCCCAAAGCACCCTCCCAATTTTGAGGGCATGTGGCCTGGTATGGTTCAGGAGGGGGATGCTCTCTTGTCCCCCCTCTTTTCCTGCGGCCTGCCAGGTTGCGTGCTCAGATAAAGGGTCTGGTATGGATTTTTGGGGGGAACTCCACGCCATTTTTTTTTTAATTTGACACGGGGTTCCCCTTAATATCCATACCAGACCTGAAGGGCCTGGTAAATAAATTTGGCGGGACCCCCACACATTTTTTTTTTATCAATGACTTTCAATGACTGTTCTCTGTATTACGGGAGCCGACAATTCATTATAGCCACGAGTGCTTTTAAATTACTTTTTTTCCTTCAGAAATTACACTTTTTGCAGGGACAGTTCTAAGCACGGGAAACATGCGCCCCTTTACAGGCATACTATACACACTCCCTAGGTACGAAATGTAAAGGAATATTACACTTTTATTGTTTCACTTTAAGCATTATTACATTGATACATGTCCCCTGGGGCAGGACCCAGGCCCCCAAACACATTTTTTATGACAATAACTTGCATATAAGCCTTTAAAATGAGCACTTTAGATTTTTCATGTTCGAGTCCCGTGGACTTTAACGGTGTTCGGATGTTCGAACAAATTTATTGCCTGTTTGCATGTTCTGATGCTAACCGAACTAGGGGGTGTTCGGCTCATCCCTATTCCTTAGTAATATTTCATCATCCACTTCAATGAAAGCTAATAGAATCTAGCCATCTCTGAGCTTTTTTTTTTTATTGTTTTTATTACAATATTTTAAGTATGAGATACAAAATAGAGCCTACTGGGCATACCCAGGCTTCAACATAAAAAAACAAAAAGCAACCCATAAAAACTTAGTACGCTCGAACCACCTATGCAGGTTGAAACAAATCTTCTGAGCCTTGCTCACTATGAAGATAAACACTCTCTCAGAACTTAGATACCCAGAAACTTATCTGGCTAGTATAACATGAGATCAAAGTCCTGTTAATGGAGAAACAGTGAATTACTAATAATACAGAGTATATTCTAGTCATCTAGAGAGTCCACGTTTGTAGATGGGGATTCCACCCATATGTCCCACATTTTGTGAAATTTTTTAGCACAACCTCTGGACAAGTAAGTGGCCTTGTACAATGGGAGGGAAGAGTTAATTAACCGTTTCCAAAGATGGTGCAGTAGAGGATTTCCACCCGAGTACTATGCAGCACTGTTCTTTTTAACATACTAGTTTTCCAGAAGCTACCATTTCCCTCAATGCAGCTACTTTGGGTTCCCATGGCTCATGAAATGTCCATAAGAAGTGTGGGTAGAGTAAGAAATAGCAACTGTCTGAAAATTCATAGGCTGCTATTTCTCTTAATAATTCCCTAATAATTTTCCATCCTGCTCCTTCAAATTTTCTCTTCACTTTGGTCAAAAACAAATGTCAATTTGATTCCACTTATTAGGAAATCAAATGAACGTTCTTAAAGGGGGGAAAAAAAGTGCATGTGCTTTTTTAAAGGTTTTCCCAGCACACTTACCAGCTTGCTTGCTAAAAAAAAAAAAAAAAAAAATTACACTGTCCACAATTTGTTAAAACTTTTGTTTCACATTTGCAAATCTATGTGGAAGTCACACTACCTCGCCCAAGGCCTCCTGTAAAGTAAGATATCCAAATGGGAGCATATATAGCAATGGATTAATTAGGGGCAGATATGTCCTTTATCCTTTCAGCATGGTATAGTCAGATTAAAAAAAGGTATACAAAAATGGCAACCACTCCAATTTATAGCTAGGTTTAAAAGTAAGGTGTACATGGAAGGACTTTACACAGTACAAACAAATAGAACACTTACCAGCTAGCCTGAAAAAAAAAATACACTAATAATTTGTGTTAAAAAGTGAGGTTTTACTTGCACAACACTTGCAAATAGTTGTGGAAACTGTATTGCTTCATCAAGTTCCCCCGTAAAGTGACGTCCCAACTTTTCTTTTAGTGTTTCCCTAGGCTGCCTACATTCATACCTGGCCTTATAGTAATCATTGCTTTATTTGTTCCAGCTCTCAGAGATTGGAGTTGGAATTTGGGACCAAAAAAGATGAGCTCATTGTTAGAGTTTACATACTTTTAAGTGATAAATGTACTGGGGACATTAACTAAAAAAAAGTGCATGTATCCCTAAACAATTTGGGTATAATGACATCTTTCAACATCTTGAGATGGTACTGCCATTAACCTGTGTTTGTCTGAACTTATCATGGACAGAAACTCATTTATTTCATTAGGTTGAAAATTCTACACTACTTCAAGCTGTGCATAAATCCGTCAATGCTAATACAATTAATGAGGCATCATCGTTTGCCAAGAGCCACGGTCACGGATAAGCTGTACAGTATCGTGATTTGCCAACAGCCACAGCCGGGGGTAAACTGTACACTACTGAAATCCGTAAATCCAGGTAAGGTCATTAGAAGTCATGGGCTAATATACCTTTTTTGCATTTTTACTTTTTAAATGTTTGTCTGGTATTGAGCATTTTGCTTGCAACGTGGTGATTGCACAAACTAATTTTGTATACCTACGATTCATGCAAAATAAATGCAACTGTACTATATCCTGGGCCAATAGATCAGTTTCAGGTTTAGATAGTAGAATGCATTGTCCACCATTCTGTCTGTGTTTGGGAGAGCTCATGAGATTGTGTAAGAAGTGTAACGTGGTCTTTCTACTGCCTATATGAGCTGTTGCTCTGGCTTTTCTTCCTTACACAGTGAAAATTCATCATACATAGTTACATAGTTAGATAGTCAGGTTGAAAAAAGACACAAGTCCACCTAGTTCAACCAAAAAAAGGTGGGGGGTGGGGGATCATACAATCCCATATACACAATCCTACAGCCAAAGTTTATCCAGAGGCAGGCAAAAAAAAAAAAAAACTGGGAAGGAAGCATGATCCAATTTGCTTCAGCAGAGAACAAAATTCCTCCCTGATCCTCCGATAGGCAATCGGATATTCCCTGGATCAACTTTACATGCTTTACACCTTTACATGTTAGTATCAAGTTTTATTATGTATGTAGCACTAACCCCCGAAAGAGCTGCTGGTTTTATTTGGGCTTACCGTTACCTCACCTGCTTGCTTCTCCGTCTTGGGGATCCCGTGGAAAGTGGCCCAAAAAATGTGAATCTCAAATACTTAGTCCTTTTTATGGTTATTTATTCAAAATAAAAGCAGTCTTTCAATAAAAAGGGTCAGAGGGGTTTAAGATCTCTTTCTTTAGATCAATAAATAATGGTTCCACTGACTAGATTCAGCCACAGTCTCTGCCACAGATGTGTGAATTTAAACTTAAGAGTCACTGAGAGATTGAAGAATATTTCCATACAATACCAGTCTCTTTCAGCCGAACCGGCGGTACTGTAGGTATAATGATCCGGGTTGCGTCCTTCAACTAAGTCTCCAGGCTCCTCCAGAGAAAGCAGCCTTGCGCACGGTCTTCTCCTGAAAGAGTCCTCCCTGGATCCTCCAGTTGCTGGGCCTCTCCATTCAGATGAGATGGCACCGGACCATCCCTGGATCAATAGGCTCCAAGATCTGCTAGGGCCTATCCTCTCAGTTGTGTGGCCTCAGGCCAGCTGGCCATGAGACACAGGATACACAGTTCCTCACCCCAGGCCAGGAGGGCCATTGGGCCGGGTCAGGAGGACCACCAGAACCGTCTTGCTCTTTAGGAGCCAGCGCTACATGTACATTTAGGAATTTAAGAGAAGTGACCTGTTGCAATACCAAGTATCAATGGCAGGTTTCCATCCCAGGTTAATGTATAAAGAAAAAAGGGCAAGTGGGACTTTAAATGAAGCATGTCAATTGAAAATAAAAATAATGAATACATGTGAGTAGGTAAAATGATTTGGATTTAATTTAAAGTCAATGACCCCTAGGGGTAGTCCATGATTTTGAAGCATACAGTAATAATGAAGTAGTATAAATACAGATGTAATCAAAAAAGATTAATATATTTGTAGTCATAATCATCAGAGAATCTGGGGTGCAGACAAATCAATGGACATACATGGATGCAGTTCATATCAGAAATACATGAATTAAAATTACCAATCAAAATCACAAAATCACATGAAATTAGTACAAACTCGATAGAACAAAATTGATAATATCAGGGATTAAAATAAGCTTAATTGGGCATCCTTAGTTTGAGAACCTGATGCGTTTCTTGGCTTCTTGTCAGTCATCAGGGGTGGGATGCATGTTTTTACTAAAAAAAGGCAAAGGTATATGACAAGTATTAATATATGGGGAACCTCAGTTAAATAGAGAGAAGATATCAACTTGATCCACTTAATTTGAAAAATTACTTACAAAATAGCCCAAAAATTGGGCAGAACTTCCAGCAATGGGATCTGTTATGGTCTGAGATACAACTGTCTCATCCGGGGTTGAGGCAGGGTTCCAACTGTCCCCCCAACAATTATCAGAGGGCGGGCCAGGGGAGACGGAAGCCGACCTGGGAAGGAAGCATGATCTAATTTGCTTCAGCAGAGAACAAAATTGAACACATGCCTTCCATGTGTATGAGGGCAAAGACTCCCAGCTCCAGCCCCCTGAGTGTCCAACGTACATCGGAACCAGCAGGAAAAATTGTCTGGGACCTGGCAATCCCCCCTGCTCAAAAAAGGCTACCATATCTACCTCAACAATTATTGTATGAGTTTGTCCCTTTTCCGCCACCTGTACTGTGAAAAAAACCTTGGCCTGTGGTACCACCGGAAAAAACAGGAAGGGCTTCCCACAAAATTTAGTGACAACAAGGTTACAAAAGGGGGGAATCTGCAAGTCTGAGGAATGAAGACGTGTTGGCCGTGAAGTGGAGGGACAAGAGAGATGTTTATGTCCTATCCACAATGACACCTTGGTGGAGATTCACGGAAGATGCGGTCCCATTGTAAAGCCTGAATGCATTCACAATTATAATCAGTGCATGGGGGGGGGGGTATTCAAATGACCAGATGCTACAGCCCCATCTATCAACATGAAAGTTCAGTTTCTGGCATAAAAATTTTGCATTTTATCTCTTCCATATTGCCATGTATAATTCGTACATCATTTATCAAAAGTCAACAGAAAGATTCAGCACCTTCCTCAAATATATTGAAAAAATTGTCACTACCCTGATCTACCAACAAAGATCCCCCCCAGGAAGCATTCGCTCCGAATGTGTGAGTCGACATCATGAGCAACATTTTCACAAAAACATTCCCCTCATAGAATCAGGAAGAAGACACCAGTAGAGGAGGTGTTAGAAGAGACACTAGTTATCATTGTCCCCAATGTCCCTCCCAACCTGGCCTATGCATCGAAAATTGCTTCAGTCGTTATTTTTAACAGCTTGAAATATGTGAGGTGCTCTCGCGCAATCACTAAATGGATTGGTACTAAATAGCTGTAAGCACCGATATGCTAGTCCGCGGCATAAACAGAAATGCGTATAAAGAATGACGCTGCGCTATATAATTAACGAAACTTAAACTAAATTCTGTTAAAAAAAAACTTAAACTAAATTTAATAAACACAATATTAAGTGTAACTATGTACAATAAAGTGACGACTATATCAAAAAGTGATCAAGTTCAATAAGTGTGTGTATTCTATACAATATACACATAACACAAAAGTGGCTGGTTTCTCATCTTTTGGTGCAAAAAAACACACGCAAAAAATATACTGGGTAACTTCTTTCTTCAGTGCAACGACACCTCTGTGCTCGATGGCCTCTCACCTTACAGCTGTGGATTAACAGCATAAGCAGACATAATTGTTGAGCCTTCCATGGCTAAGGTGGACAATTCGATGAATCTCCTGACTGTGAAATTCCCAGGCCGTTCTGGGTAATAGTATTCCTAGATGGGCTCTCTCCACAAGGTGGATATTCCTGAATCTTCTATATGGGTAATATGAACTGGGGGTGCCCGCAGATAACTCCAATAACATAGGTATGAAAGAAAAGGGGTACCCAGATAGTGTAGTATCGTTTAAAAAAAAAAAATGTAATCAATAAAAGCAGCTAAAAATTACTTACATTAAAAACAGCAAACAGTAGCTGAAGAGGTCATGTGACTCTGACAGTACGCATTGGGATTGGTTCTGACAGGCACACCGAAAGTGATGCGGGAGTACAAGCTCACCCCTCGTGGGGTTTTGGCTACTGTTTGCTGTTTTTAATGTGAGTCATTTTCAGCTGCTTTTATTGATTAAAAAAAGTTTTTAAAATGATACTACACTATATGGGTACCATTTTCTTTCATACCTATGTTATTGGAGTTACCTGCGGGCCCCCATCTAGGAATACCATTACCCAGAGGTAGCTAGGAGGAACTGCCTAGGAATTTCACAGTCGGGTGATCCATCAAATTGTCCAGGCCCAACAATTATGTCTGCTTATGCTGTTAATTAGGGATGAGCCGAACACCCCCCCCCCCCCCGGTTCGTTTGGCAGCAGAACATGCGAACAGGCAAAAAATTAGTTTGAACCCCCATACATTATTTGTATCTCTTAAAGTCTATGGGACACGAACATGAATAATCAAAAGTGATTATTTTAATCTTATATGCAAGTTATTGTCATAAAAAGTGTTTGGGGACCTGGGTCCTGCCCCAGGGGACATGTATCACTACAAAAAAAAGTTTTTAAAACGGACGTTTTTTCAGGAGCAGTGATTTTAATAATGCTTAAAGTGAAACAATAAAAGTGAAATATTCCTTTAAATTTCGTACCTGGGTGTTTCTATAGTATGCCTGTAAAGTGGCGCATGTTTCCCGTATTTAGAACAGAAAAATGACATTTCTAAAGGAAAAAAAAGTAATTTAAAAGCACTTGCGGCTATAATGAATTGTCGGTCCTGGCAATACACATAAAAGTCATTGAAAAAAAAAACAGCATGGGATTCCACCATGACTAATTAAGGGGAACCCCCAACCAAGATTTAAAAATAAAATGCATGGGGGTCCCCCCAAATTCCATACCAGGCCCTTCAGGTCTGGTATGGATATTAAGGGAAACCCCACGCCAAAATTAAAAAAAAGGTCGCCGGAAAAGAGGGGGGATGAGAGAGTGCCCCCCCTCCTGAACCGTACCAGGCCACATGCCCTCAACATGGGGAGGATGTCCCCATGTTCATGGGGACAAGGGCCTCATCCCCACAACCTTTACCCCCAGATCCCGCCCCCCTGTGTGAATTGGTAATGGGGTACAAGTACCCCTACCATTTCGCAAAAAAAGTGTCAAAAATAAAAAAAAAGACAATAGCCGTTTTTTGACAATTCCTTTATTAATGTCTTCCCTCTGTGTGACGCTTCTGTTCAGGTGACAGCTCTTATATAACCGAGGGCAGGGCCACCCTGTGACCCCGCCCCCTTTGACGCACATGGACTTCCCTATGGCTTCCCCGTGGTGTCAGAGGGGGGCGGTGTCACCCGTTTACGTAAAGTTCTGTTTTTGGTTTTCTCTGGGTTCTGTAGCCTCTACCTCTGTTCCCACTCTTTCCTGAGTGAAGCCCTAAGCCTGATTGTCCTTCCTGCTGCCTGGGCCAATAACTTAGCTGTGCTGACCATATCGCTGCCTGTAATGACCCAGGACTTTATGGACCATGTTCCTTCCTGCTGCCTGGACCAATAATTTGTCTGTACTGACCATATCTCGGCCTTCTGTCTGTACTGACTATGGACAGTATTGATGCTTGGGCGATTCCTTTTGCTGCTGCTGACCACACCTCTGCCTGCTACCTAGACCAATGCTTTGGCTGTGCTGACAGTATCTCTGCCTGCTGCCTGTACTAACTATAGACAGTATTCCTGCTTGCTGCCTGGACGATTCCTTCCTGCTGCCTGGATCGATGTTCTCCTCTGTGGACCACTGCCCTACTAAAACTACAGGTAATCTTTTGTTTACCCTTTGCTCAGCAGAATGTATTTTGGGGTGTAATTGGTTTGTACATGCTATGTGTTAGAAATATGAAGGGCCTTCAAAAACGTCATAGGTTGTCAGCAAATTAGATGTGTAATTTATGTCCCTAGAACACCTGATGGTGCTTCTTGGATGTTGGGCCTCTGTATGTGGCCAGGCTGTGTAAAAGTCTCACACATGTGGTATCGCCGTACTCAGGAGGAGTAGCAGAATATATTTTGGGGTGTAATTTTTGCTATGTACGTGCTATGTGTTAGAAATATCCTATAAATTGACAACTTTGTGTAAAAAAATAAAATAAATTTTAATTTTCCAAAAACTTGTGGAAAAAAATGACATCTTCTAAAGACTCATAATGCCTCATAGAATAAAGGTTGGGGTGTTTGCTTTCCAAAACAGGGTAATTTTGTGGGCATTTCCATTGTACTGGTGCTCCAGGGCCTTCAAAAGTGTAATAGGTAGTCAGGAAATTAGATGTGTAATTTATGTCCCTAAAACGCCTGGAAGTGCTACTTGGATGTTGGGTCTCTGCATGTGGCCAGGTTGTGAAAAAGTCAGGACGAGTAGCAAAATGTGTTTTGGGGTGTAAAAGTATGCATATGCTGTGTGTGAGAAATAACTTGTTAATATGACAATTTTGTGTAAAAAAATAAATAAATAATTTCCATGCTTCTTACTAAATACCTTGGATTGTTTACTTTCCAAAAAGGGGTCATTTGGGGGTATTTGTACTGTCCTGGCTTGTTAGGTCCCTTTCATATAAGCTGTCTGATCAGGTCTGCCTCTCCATTTTTTCAGGTGGACCTGATTGGACCCTCCATTCAGCCCTATGGAGCGGTGGAAGTCAGCAGACACATATCTGCTGATATCCACCGATATCCGATCTGATCTTGTCCACCAAATCCAGACGGATGGTGGTCCTATTTACCATCCGCCTGGCGGATCGGATGAGATTGGATGAAAACGGACAGGCGGCCTGTTTTCATCCGATCTCCCCATAGAGGAGAGCAGGACTCTGACAATCCCATCTCTGCACAGTAAGCAGAGACGGACCTATCATCCGCCTGCTCAACGGGGATCAACAGAGCGATCCCCGCTGAGCAAGCCGAGTCCGTCACGCGTATCCGCCCTGTGTAAAAGGGGCCTTAGTGTCTCCAGAAATGAGATAGGCCATCAGTTCATCAGGTGTAATACATTTTCAATGATTAGCACCATAGCTTATAGACGCTATAACTTTCACACAGACTAAAATATATACACTAATTTGGGTTATCTTTACCAAAGATATGTAGCAGTATAAATTTTGGCCCAAATTTTAGAAGAATAAATACTTATTTGCAAAATTTTATAATAGAAACTAAAAAAAGGTGTTTTGTTTTCAAAATTTTCACTCTTTTTTCGCTTATATCACAAAAAATTTAAAACCCAGTGGTGATTAAATACCACCAAAAGAAAGCTCTATTTGTGTGAAATAAATGATGAAAATGTTGTTTGGGTACAGAGTAGCATGACTGAGTAATTAGTGACAAGGAAAAATTGCAGCTCTAAATAATAATATCAAAAGAAACTCAGAACACATAAAGTGTTAGGCCCCTTTCACGATAAGCCCACTCGGATCCGCCTGTCCGTTTCTTTTTTAACACCTTTTCGGCCGCTAGTGGGGGGTTAAAACCGCCCCGCTAGTGGGCGAATAGCGCAGCTAAGACTACAGAAAAGTGGCGCTAAAAATAGCGCCGCTTTACCGCTGATGCCCTAGGCGGCCCAGTGGGAAAAGACTAAGCGCTGACATTCATTTTTCTATACATGATTGAGTAATTGTCATTCAAAGTGTGAAAGCTGAAAATTGGTCTGGGCAGAAAGGGGGTGAAAGTGCCTTGTATTGAAGTGGTTAATGCATAGAATGTAATTAGATAAAAAAAAATGCCTTTAGAACCACTTTAATTTTGTTCACTACCTTCTGTTATGATTTGGAGATTCTGATGGATTCACCTACATCCAACCCAAACAAAGTGCAGAAGTAATCTCCCGAAATGAATTAACACGTTAAAACGAATATAGCCAATCTTCCAAAATAGCTGCTGAAATATGAAATACGATTCGGAAAAAATAATATAGAAAACTAATCTGAGTATACAAAATGAATCCAAATATACAAAACAAATCCCGTAAACGAATCATTCTAACATAATGAATACGATGAAACAAAATGATTAACTTAACGAAGCGAAACCAAACAAATGTTTCCATCGTCCACATCTCTAATCCCAGGTTCAGGTTTGCCATTAACATGTAACATTTACATTTTTTACATATAGACTGGGATGCCTCAAGATTTTGCATACTTTTGCTAGTGCTGAATAAGCGCTAAGAAAGAATGTCTTAGAAAATCACACTCATATACAAATAGGAATTGCAGCTATTATCAGTGGTGACAAATTCCTCAGTTTTGCTTTATCTTTTGACTCCGTCAACAACCACCTCTCCAGGTGCCTCTGCTTCAACAACTCCTATCCCTGAGAGGCTGGTATAGGAACTTCGACCTTGGACCCTATCTATAAAAGCAATCCCACTGACCCAGGGAACTTTATGGCATTGTTTGCTATGCGTCTGGCAGTTTCCTCTGTAAAATACTACAGTACACAAAGTACAAACCAGGGGTCATCAACATCTTCAGAAACTCTTTATGCTTTATGTATATTTAAAAAAATAAAAAAAAAACACTTTATTCTCTTCTACTTTTGTTCCTATCGGTTGCGGCCCCTCCATAAGGGGAGCATGGGGGGTCAGTCCCGTAATACATGCAGGGTATCGTACACATGGATTCCAATGGGGTTTTTTATTTATTTTTTATTTTTTAGAAGCACATGATTAGAGCCTGGGGGTCTAATTGGCTTAAAAAAAGGGTGGGCTCGGGGCACTGCACCCTGAGCCCACCCAGTTATGTGACAATAGCGAATTAATATTCGCTATTGTCTTCCTGATACTTCTAACGGACAATCAGAAATCGTGTCCTGAGACCCGTCACCCGATTGGCTGAGAGGAGAAGCGATCCTATTGGGCGCATAGGAGGAGGAGGGAGGAGATGCACGGTGAAAGCCACAGTGAGGAAGAGGAGGAGGAGAAACAGGGGAAGCCGCCGCCCGGAGGGGTGGCTATGCGTGCATTGCTTGCCGCCCCTCCCAAAAAATATGCCACCAGCCGCCACTGGTTTCTATTCTTCTACATTCAATTACCTTTTCATTTTTTTCACTTTTTTTCTTGTTCCATAAATGTTTTATTGAAAAAGCTGCACGTATTACAGTACATTAAGCAACGGTAATAACAGAAATAACAGGAAGACTAATATGGAGCTTACATGCAGATCTACAAAATAAAAGGGGCACATATGGAGCAAGTTGTCTAGCAAAACAGACATTAAACTAGCAGTCACAATAAGTCTAACATTCCCTAGCATAAAAAGAAACAAAGGGCATAACCAGACAGTGTATGCCACACCTATAATAGGTTTACCTGAGAAGAGAATAGGAGAGAAAAGAGAAAGGAGCCAGAGAGGAGAAAAAAAAAGAGGCAAGAGACGGGGAAGAAAAAGGAAGGAGAAAAAAAGGGGGGGTAGAAGGCGGGAGAGGCCCAAAATGTTGTGAAAAACCCATGATCCATCTTTTCACACACCCCGCCCCCAGAGCCAGAGGGAGGAAGTGGAGGAGAAGGCTTGCCATGTCCTGATTTAAAAGCCCATCAGACATGAAAAGTCCATAAAGTCATTAGCGCTCCACGCCAGAGGTTCAACCCAAAGTTCATAGGTAAGCCCAGTATTCAGCAGTTGTCTTAAAGCCCAACCAGCAAAACCATGAACTTAAACATCAAGTCTTGTGCACAGTGGCGTAACTAGAACCTTCAGGGCCCCGGTGCAAGAAACCATGAAGGGCCCCCCTGAACCCCAGCCGAGGCCCTTCCCTCCGAGTCCGGTGGTGGAACTCCAGGGCTCGGTCACAGGTACGACTTTTGTGAGCCCTGTAGTTCCACCACTGGTATCAGCAGTTTTTTTTATTATTTTTTACAATTTTTTAGGAGTCCCGTTGGGGGACTTTGGTGTGATATCAGAGGTCTAAACAGACCTATGATGTTACACCTTTGAGACAAAGAGGAAGAAGGGAAAGGGAAATTGGGACCCTGTCCTCTGGGGAGAAGTGGGCCCTGTCCCCAGGAGAGATGGGGTCCTTGTCCTCAGGTGAGAAGGGGTCCTTGTCCCCAAGGGAAATGGGGTCCCTGTCCTCTGGGGAGAAGTGGGTCCGGTCCCCAGGGGAAATGGGGTCCCTGTCCCCATGTGAGAAGGGGTTCCTGCCCCCCAAGGAAAATGGGGTCCCTGTCCTCTGGGGAGAAGTGGGCCCTGTTCCCAGGGGAGATGGGTTCCCCATTGGAGATGGGGTCCCTGTCCTCAGGTGAGAAGAGGTCTCTGTCCTCAGATGAAAAGGGGTCCCTGTCCCCATGGTAAATGGGGTCGCTGTCCTCACGGGAAATTAGGTCCCTGTCCTCTGGAGAGAACTGGGCCCTGTCCCCAGTGGAGATGGGGTCCCTATCCTTAGGGGACATATCTCCCAGAAAGACCTGTCAACATCTGTGTATGACAGGGAGGAGGGGGGGGTGCTGGCAGACAAGCCTGTGGTGTCCTTTGGGGAGCCGGCTCTCATAGGGCTGCACTGCATCTGTGTGCTTAAAGTTTGTTTGCCCGGGAGAAGCATGCAGTGCAGTGTGAGCCGGACTCAGGGGGCTGGACTGGGGAGGACAAACACCGGACTGAGCAGCACTGCATGGAGCAGGAGAGGGGGACCCGGAGGAGCGGCAGAGGACACAGGTTGTGTGGGGAATGCACAACTAAAGAGCAGCCAGTGCGGTAGTCGAGCATGGAGCTCTGCTAGTCACCTCCAGCCACCCGTGCGTCCAGTGCCTAACCATCTATGCTGCCACCGGCCATATGTAGAGGGGGGCGGCATGGGCCCCTTGCAGCACAGGGCCCGGTTGCGCTCGCGACTGCTGCACCCCCTATAGTTACGCCCCTGCTTGTGCAATGTGAATCAGTTCTTCTATCTCCTCCATGTTGTTGGTCCTGCGGATCCACTCTTCGTGGGGATGTTGGCAGAACACCAATTACAATTTAGCCTCATTGACCATGAACATCGCCAAGTATTTGGTATAGGTTCTTCTTGACAGAGTAGATTGATGAAGCAAAAATGACATCCAGCATATAAGACATAACCCTAGTGATGATGCTGTGAACCTGTGTCCAGAAGGGCTCAAGACTGGAGCATGGAGCTTAGTACCTACTGCCTCTCCACATCGCTAACATAAATTAGAGACAGAAGGTCAAAGTTTCTGCAGTAGGAGGGCGTTCAGTACCACTGAGAGAATACCTTGCCATAAATTATGCTAACTCTCCTCCAAAAAAGGCGAAAGAACAACAGAACAATGAAAAGCGATGATTAATAAAACACTCTCATATAGGATACTGATGTATGACCACAGAGCTTGCTTGAAAAAAATTCAGAAAATATGGGATATGTGGCAGGCAGAATATTCTACTTGCTGACCATAAGATGCAAGTACTTCTTGATTTTGACTCTGTGGAACCTGAATAATGTTGTCTCTGTGTTTCAGGAACTGCCTTTTGAACCTATAAGGCCCCATGCACACGAGACACAGATGCAAACTCTGCTGAACGCATGTTTTAAAAAGCAGAAACCTGCGTTTAAAAACGCGTGTTTTGCTGTGTTTTCATGACGCGTTTAGACACGTTTAGACGCGTTTGCGTCTATAAGCATTTGTAAAGATAACATCATATAGACCCTCCCCAAGCTCAGAAAGCATGTATTATTAACTATTTCTGCCATTTTGATCAGAGTGAGCAGCAGAGAGAGCAGTTGCACACTTGCATTTGCCTCTCTTTCTGTGTTTTTTTTGGGAAATGGGTCCCATATTAAATATATGTCAGGAAATGCTCCTGATGTCGCTCTTGATGAAGCAGCAACGTCGTCGCAAATTTGCATGAGAGGTCCAGAATCAGAGCTTGGCGATATTGGACCCATCCGTTGATGGCACAGCGAATGTCCGTTGGATATTTCACAAACATGTATGCATTTCACAAACATGTATGCATTAGTGAGTATATATGCTCTATGAACTATGTAAACTAATTACGACATTTTAAACAATTTTTTCTAGTATTTTTTATGGTTTACCATCATATTTCTGAGTTTTCTGGTCAAAAAAATTGGGTTCCTTTAAAAAGGCTTATAAACGCAAACGCGGCTAAACGCAGGTGCCTGCGTTTAGCCGCGTTTAGCCGCGTTTAGCTGCGTTTTGCGTCTGAAACGTGGAAAAGCAAAGTGTCTGAACGCATTTTTTTGCTTCTGGAAAAACGAGGTTAAACGCAACTGCATAAAAACGGGAAAAAAAGAGACTGTGTAGATGGACACATAGGATAACATTGCATGCGTTCAGGTGCAGTTGAAAAAAGTGTCCAACTGCCTCTGAACGCGCGTTTAACTGCGTCTCGTGTGCATGAGGCCTAAGAGATATTCCACTACTGGGGGCCCAGTGTTTTTGCTGGCCATCTTATCTTCAAGGAACTGTTTCTGGTTTTGCATAGGGCCAAGGTGGTGTTGATGCCTAGGATTTCCTTCTTGCCTAAGGTAGTTTTTGTCTTTCACCTCAACCAGGACATTATTCTTTCATCCTTCTGTCTTCCTCCAGTTCACCAATAGAAAATGTTTCCCTATTGTTTGATTTGGTTCCGGCTTTGAGAGTCCATCTCTCAGCTACGGCTTCTTTCAGAAAAACTGATTCCCTTTTCTAATTCTGGAAGATTTCGATAAAGGTGCAACTGTTTCTCATTCCACCATCTCTAGATGAATCAGATATGCCATTATCAAAGCTTATGGTCTCAAAGGATGGGCTTCCACCCTCTCTTGTCAAGGTGCAATCTATTAGATCCATCAATGCTTGTTGGGCTTTTTGCCAATAGGCTAATCCCTCTTCTCTCTAAAGCTTAAAAAAAATGTTTACGGTATTGTCAGATGGTATAGTTAAAGCACAGGATCTTTCTTATTAGTAACACACTGCATGCCTTTCTTAGTAAACTGCATGAGCTGCAATTGCTGTGTTAGGTAAATTTAGTTGTGCTCACTGTAATCAGTGCAGCTGCATGTGATCAGTTAGGTTCGCTCAGTGTTTCATCTGCTTTCCAGAGAGCTGGAGAACTCTCTGGAACATAGGTGTAAAGGAAATAGCAGCATAGCAAACTAACTCATTATGAAATACTCACCTTAGATCAAAGCCCCTGCAGCGGTCCCGGCACACTGCTCTGCCCAGCAAAATGTCTCCCGGAGTTATTTCCAGGTATCGTGGGCTCCATTGCTGTGATTTGCCAGAGCTGTGATGACGTCACTCCCGCGCATGTGAGCAGGGGCCGCGTGTAACGGCACATTAGCTGAAGCAACGGCACGAACGAGCCGTTGCTTCAGTGCATATGCTAATACAGTGGATATCTCCTAAACCGTTTAGGAGATATCCACAGTAGCTACAGGTAAGCCTTATTATAGGCTTACCTGTAGTAAAAAGTTGTCTGTAAGAGTTTACAACCACTTTAACTTCAATGCTAAATCGCGCCCTTTTGACTTCAATGCAAAAGTGTCCCTATTGACTGCAATGCAAAATCCCGGCCTATTGACTTCAATGCAAAACGCCCCCTATTGACTGCAATGCAAAATCGAACCCCATTGACTTCAATGTAAAATTGTGTCCTATTGATTTCAATGCAAAAAACGCTAGCCATATTACCGTACTTACATTTATAAAAAATGTTTAAAAAAATTGTCCATTTCGGTTTTCGGCCAAGTACTTTAGAATTTTTGGTTTAGACACCGGAATTTTCATTTGGGTGCGCTACTACAAAAACCTGGGGAAATTTCCAAAGGCCCCTTTATGGGAAGCACTACATAATGATGGTCTATGACAGCTCAACAAAAAAAGATTCAAGATGCTTCTTTAAAAAATAGCTTATTCATCTGACCTGGCCCAACCTAAGAGAGGTATGGACTCCAGAGAGAGAGATATCATTTTGCCCCTGCTCAAATCATTAGTAAGACCTCATCTGGAATATGCAGTTCAGTTTTGGGCACCAGTTCTCAAAAAGGATATCGGGGAACTGGAGAAAGTGCAGAGAAGGGCAACCAAACTGATAAGAGGCATGGAGGAGCTCAGCTATGAGGAAAGATTAGAGGAACTTAATTTATTCACCCTTGAGAAGAGGAGAATAAGGGGGGATATGATCAACATGTACAAATATATAAGGGGTCCATATAGTGAACTTGGTGTTGAGTTATTCACTTTATGGTCAACACAGAGGACAAGGGGGCACTCTTTACGTCTAGAGGAAAATCATCTCCAAATACGGAAAGATTTCTTCACAGTAAGAGCTGTGAAAATATGGAATAGACTCCCTCCAGAGGTGGTTCTGGCTAACTCAGTAGATTGCTTTAAGAAAGGCCTGGATACTTTCCTAAATGTACATAATATAACTGGGTACTGACATTTATAGGTAAAGTTGATCCAGGGAAAATCCGATTGCCTCTAGGGGGATCAGGAAGGGATTTTTTTCCCCTGCTGTAGCAGATTGGAGCATGCTCTTTTGGGGTTTTTTTTTGCCTTCCTCTGGATCAACTGTGGGTATAATATGGGGTTTATTGGATTGTACGATATATTTTATTTTTATTTATTATTTCTTTTTTTTAATGGTTGAACTGGATGGTCTTTTTTCGGCCTAGCTAACTATGTAACTATGTAACTATGTAACCTTCTTGTTTTGTGTAACATACATCTAGAAATGGCTATTGTTGTTTCTTCTGTATAACCACTGAGAAAAACAATGACGACTATTAACCACCTAGAGCCACTTATTACTCAAACATCCACCAAAGCTAATTACATCTAATGGAAAGGAAAGTATACACTGGGAAAATCCGGGTGGTGACACATATGATAGATAATATTCAAGCTAAATCATTCACTGGCTTCCTACGTTTTTAAGGATTTGTCTGCTGCATTCTCCATTATGGAAAACATATGGAAAATAAAACGGCATATGAGGTCTGTCTTTAAAGGCTAATGCCATTATTTTGTGACCACAAATAGAGCTTTCTTTTGGTGGTATTTGATCACTGCTAGGGTTTTTTATTTTTTGTGCAACAAATAAAAAAAAGACCGAAAATTTTGAAAAAAAATGTAGTTTTTCTTTGTTTCTGTTATAACATTTTGAAAATAAGTAAGTTTTCTCCTTCACTGATGGGCACTGAAGAAACTGCACTAACGGACACTGATAGGTGGCACCAAGGATTTAATAGATGGAAGGTTTAAAAAATGACTGAAGGTCCGCTTTAACTGTGTTAGAAAAACATGGGATTGTGGGTAAACCTTATACCCATAAACACATGTTTTTTGCTTGTAGTTAAGAGGGCTGGGCTGGAAGGGAGCATGTGTCTTTTAGATACATGCCCCCTTCTATGACACTGCAGTGAGAAGACAGCCTCCACTGCAGCATTTTTATTGGACAGCTTGTTCCAATGGTGCTTTACCATTGGTCCACGACTCCAAGCTGTCCATTGAGCTCAGTACCTCTGACAAGAAGTGAGGAGAGGCATTGTGAGCTCATCATCTCAGTCTGCTGCAAACAGAGTGTGCCAGCTTGTATTTAAACTGGCTGCTCTGTATGTAGCTTCTGACAGGCTGTGCAAGGAGCTCCGTATTCCTGGAACCATAGATGATAGGACTTCAGCTACCCACCCCCCAAATTTGGGGTCTCTATGACTCCAGGTCGCTGAGCTATGACCCTCAAAGCTCGATCTTTCTTTTTTTTTTGGTTATTAAATTTTTTTTATGATCAGAGCCTCACCTGCCTCCCCTGACTGCATGTTCCTGACACCGGTATATAGGGCATAATATTTAACATGGTGCAAATAGGACCCCCCCACCAGCAGCTGTCGCTTTTTAAATCAGCGTCAGATGGACTTTTTAAGGGCCAGTTATAGGTGGGGGCAGTGGCCATTTGTTTGTACTGTTGGAATACTGGTGAGGGGATGCATTGGACACCTTTGCTGCCATTGTGCTATATGCTGGGTATCCAGTGCCCTACTGTGCCTTTATTGGGGGGGAGGGCTCCTTCCAGGCTCACCTGCCCTCTACCTACCCATTTTAATGCATGTGCTTCTACCACGGAGGCTCTCAAAAACGTTCCTCAGAAGGAAGCTGGAATAAGTGTCCGCAGGAGTCTGGCATTACACCCTCAATCCCATGATCGCAGGTGCAATGCTTTGCGATGCTTTGCCCGCTCCTCTGCAAAAAAATAAAAAATGCACATTTTTTTTGTTAATATACAGTTTGTGCATTTTATTATTTTTTCTAAAAGGTGGCATTTAAAGGGTAACTCCACTTTTTGTGGGGAAAAAAATAGCAAGTAAGGCCCCATGCACACGAGACGCTGTTAAACGCGCGTTAAGAGGCAGTTGGACACTTTTTTCAACTGCCCCTGAACGCATGCAATGTTATCTTATGTGTCCATGTACACAGTCACATTTTTTCCCGTTTTTATGCAGTTGCGTTTAACCTCGTTTTTCCAGAAGCAAAAAAATGGGTTCAGACACTTTGCTTTTCCACGTTTCAGATGCAAAACATGGCTAAACGCAGCTAAACGCGGCACCCGCGTTTAGCCGCGTTTGCGTTTATAAGCGCTTTTAAAGGAACCCAATTTTTTGGACCAGAAAACTCAGAAATATGATGGTAAACCATAAAAAGTACTAAAAAAATTGGTTTAAAATGTCGTAGTTACTTTAGATAGTTCATAGAGCATATATACTCACTGATGCAATGCCATAAAAAAAACTCTTGTTTTTTAGGTAGCTTAGACAATGAGGAATGCCTCCACTTCTTTGCCCCAACCCTTCATCCAATTTCTAATCTAATCAGTGACTCCACCTAGTCTGACCAAAGCAAAGTCTTTTTTTCACAAAGAAAAACCTGCATACCAATGTCTAGTGAGCCCCAACCCCCCACCATGTTTGTGAAATATCCAACGGACATTCGCTGTGCCATCAACGGATGGGTCCAATATCGACGAGCTCTGACTCTGGACCTCTCCCGCAATTTGCAATGACGTTGCTGCCTCATCAAGAGCAACATCAGGAGTATTTCCTGACATATATTCAATATGGGATCCATTGCGATCCAGTGTACAACTGCTCTCTCTGCTGCTGCTGCTGCTGCTGCTCACTCTGATCTAAATGGCAGAAATAGTTAATAATACATGCTTTCTGAGCTTGTGGAGGGTCTATGTGATGTTATCTTTACAAAAGCTTATAGACGCAAACGCGGTAAAACGCGGCTAAACGCGGCATTAAAACGCGGCAAAACACGCTTTTAGACGCAGGTTTTTTGCTTTTTAAAACATGAATTCAGCAGAGTTTGCATCTGCATCTCGTGTACATGGGGCCTAAAAAGAAAAAAATATATAGCATACTGTATACAATTGCTGCACAAGCTTTACTGTAATTGAATGTAATTACAAATTAGCTTTTGTGTTCAATCTGCAGCATTGTAACTATCTGTAAAATTCAATGCAATATAGCATCCTGGAGGTAGAGAACACCCCCAAAATGTAATTTCCTTCTTGGGCTCACTGATTTTCCCAGAAGTCTGCACTAAGATACAAATCAGATTTCATTTTTGGTGAGATGCTCACAAAGGGTTAATCACATCTAAAGGGATACAGTCCCTAAATTGAATACAGTCCCTAAAGAAAACCGCAAGCGTATTAGATGTTTAATAATGAAGAAGTCACTCCCACTGAAAATCACTCTGCACACAACAAACAGCTTTTTCTTAAGAGCAAAAACAGGTAGGGCTGTTAGGCTGACTTCATACCGCAGAATGGAGCGGCTCACGGCAGGGGCCCGGTGCGTACCTGTTCACCGGTTCAGGTCTGATTTTAGTCCGAATTCAGGTCTGAAACGGACCAGAAGACGCACAGGACTCCTGTGCAATTTGCATAGGAGCCGCTCCAGAGATGTGTGAACCGGCTCCATAGGGACTCCTGACATACGAATTAGATGCAGGGAAACCCACATCCAATTTGCAATAATGTGAACCCAGCCTTAAAGTGGTTCTAAAGTCTTAAAGTGATATTAAAGTCTTGTTTTTTTTTTTTTTTTAAATAACAAACATGTTATACTTACCTGCTCTGTGTAATGGTTTTGCACAGAGCGGCCCGGATTCTCCTCTTCTCAGGCCCCCCTCCGGCACTCCTAGCTCCTTTCTCCTGCTGAGTGCCCCCACAGTAAGCAGCTTGCAATGGGGGCACCCGAGCCGTGCCGCTGCTCTGTGTGTTCATTTAGACACATAGCGGCAACTCAGCCCCACCCCCTCTCTCTCTCTCTTCATTGGCTCGCTAACTTTGATTGGGAGCCAATGGTGCCCACTGCTATGTCTCAGTCAATGAGGAGGGAGAGTCCTGGACAGCTGAGGCTCTCGTGCAACATTGGTGGATCGAAAATGTAGTTCAGGTAAGGTAAGTATTAGAGGGGCTGAGGGGGGCTGCTGCACACAGAATGTTTTTTATCTTAATGCATAAAATGCATTAAGATAAGAAACCCTTCTGCCTTTAGAACCACTTTCATTTTTTTTAACCTTAATGTATTCTTAACGTGCCGGTGGCTGACCCCAGAAGAAAATAATCAGGGCAGCTCTGTGCAAAACCATTGCACAAACAGGGTAATTATATATTATATTATATATACGATTTATATAGCGCCAACAGTTTACTCATCGCTTTACAATGTATAGGGGGGACAACACAATTACAGTACAGTTCAATACGAAAGGTACAGGAGGGCCCTGCTTGTAGAGCTTCCATTCTAAACGGAGGGGGTTGTGGTAAAAAAAAAAGTTATTATTATTATTAAATGAGTTTTCAGGGATCTACTAAAGGTGGACAGGGTAGGGGCTGATCGGACAGACTGGGGCAGGGAGTTCCAGAGGATGGGAGAGGCTCTGGAGAAGTCTTGAAGGCGAGCATGGGAGGAGGTAACAAGGGAGCTAGAAAGCAGTAGGTCCTGGGAGGAGCGGAGCGGAGGGGACGATTTGAGCGATATCTGCAGATGAGGTTGGTGATGTAGATGGGGGCGATGTTGTGGATGGCTTTGTATGTTATGGTTAGCATTTTTAATTTTTTTTTTTTAACAGAGATGCTTTATTGAGAACAAAACAGGTTTACATGTATGTCACACCAGAAAAAAAAAAAAAAAAAAAACAGTATCATACAGTAACAAGCATTGAAATTATGAGGGTTGTACACGTTACAGCATAACAGGGCAGGTTTCCAGCTCACATACAAATTACTTCAACTATTTCCAATCGTCGTATTCAGTGTTTAGTTCGGTCTAACACCTCATTGGATCTATACCTGAATGTCTTGGTGGGTCGTTGGTCCTGGGGGGGGGGGGGGGGTGTGAATCAGGATCCAATAGCTCCGGTGGGGGGGGGCGACTGTCCACCTCTCCAGGAGAGGTGATAGGGAGCGAGTATAGGTCGTTCAGCCATGAGCATCAATCCACCTGGCCCATATCTTGTCAAATTTTACCGGACACTGTCTACTTTCGTAAGTGAGCCTATACAGGGGGAGCACAGTATTAATGGAGCGGCACCAGGATTCATGGGTCGGGGGTTCAGTCGATTTCCACTTCAGGAGGATCTCCCGTCTAGCATAGAAGATAGAGAACTTAAGAAACAGCTTGGTGTATCTATCGCCCTGGATTTCCTCCAAGTAGCTAAGGAGGAAGGTCAGGGGTTCTCGGGGTATCCTGGTGCCCGACATTCCCGTGAGGTCGTCGGCCACCTGGGTCCAGAAGGAGAGGAGTTTGGGGCAAGACCAGACCATGTGAAGAAATGAACCCACCTCCCGCCCGCATCTGGGACATAACGGATCACGCTGTGGGAATATCCTGGCCAGCCTTTGCGGGGTATAGTAAGCCCTATGTAGGAATTTTAATTGTATGAACCTATCACGTGAAGCTATCATTGTCGGGATGTAAGTGGGGATGCATTCTTCCCATATTTCGTCGTCCAGGATAGGTAAGTCATCTTTCCATTTATCAAATGATTTGGTCAGCTTGGCATCATGAGCCACTGTCAGGTATAGGTAGAGGGAGGACAAGGGTCGGCCCATAGTGCTAGAGGTCAGGAGACGTTCAGTCGAGTCCATTTCCAGTGTTATAGGTCGGGGAAACTGCGATTTGTAAGCGTGTCGAAGCTGCCAGTATCTAAAGGCCCAGGCCCGCGGAAGCGCGTGCGAGAGCCTCAGATCCTGGAAGGAGGCGATTGTACCCCGTTTGGTTATGTGTTTCAAGGTGAGTATTCCCTTCCCTGCCCATTCCGAGGGGTTGGGCAGTGAGTGAAAGTGAGGCATCAGGGGGTTGCCCCATAAGGGTGTGTTTGGGGACTCATGGTAGGGCTTACGGTATACCCTCCTGGCGTCTTGCCACGCCTGTATGGTGGTCTTCATGGGGGTGGTGACAGCAGGGTCTGCTCGTTTACCCCTAAATGGTAGGTTACTAAGTGCGGCGTAGGAGCCCAAGATAGCAGCTTCCAATCTAACCGCTGGGTTTTGTCTGGGCTGGGAGAACCACCACCTGACTGTTACCAATACAGCAGCCCAGTAGTATATTTGGAAATTCGGGAGAGCCAACCCGCCGCCCGAAAGGGGGAGGTATAGTAGCTGTTTCGCCACCCTCGGGGGTCTCCCAGCCCAGACAAAGTTCCCCAGCAGACCCTCCAGCCTTGTGATAAAGGCCTTGGGGATGTGGCTCGGGGTATTTCTAAAATAATAAAGGAACTTCGGCAGAAGCACCATTTTCAGAAGGTTGACCCTACCAACAGGAGATAGTGGGAGTGAGCGCCAGGCTGCACATTTGGCCATAGTTTGTTGCATCAGGGGTTGGAGGTTGCGGGCCATGTATTGCCTTAAGTCTGCTGTCACTTTAATGCCTAGATATGTAATTTCGTCTACCCATCTAAGTTGAGTCGGGGGGGCCGGGGGTGCAGCCCGGGGACAGAGGGAGAAGAGCTCAGACTTGTCCCAGTTGATCCTAATACCCGAGAAGTTGCTGAATTTATCAAATAGGTACAGTACCCTTCCGAGGGAGGCAGAGGAGTCAGCCAGGTAAAGAAGAGCGTCGTCCGCATACAGTGAGATCTTTTCATGTATGCCTCCTATTTGTATGCCCTGGACCTCTTCATCCGCCCTAATCAGCGCAGCCAAGGGTTCTATAGCCAAGGCGAACAGAACGGGAGACAGGGGGCAGCCCTGCCTCGTGCCCCGACCCAGTGGAAATGATTCTGACAGGCAAGCGTTGGTGTAGACTCTCGCCTGGGGCTCTCTGTACAGCATGCGGATCCAGGAGATAAATTTCTCACCAAATCCAAATCTAGACAGGACTGCCCACAGGTATTTCCATTCCACTGAGTCGAAGGCCTTTTCGGCATCCAATGAGGCCACCACACCACCGCCCCCCGCGTTCGCCCTGTCTATATGTGTAAAAAGCCTTCTGAGATTGATGTCTGTTCCCCTTCCTGGCATGAAGCCCGTTTGGTCCGGGTGGACCAGGGCCGTGATTACAGTGTTCAGTCTGTTCGCCAAGATCTTGGCCAGAATCTTGGCGTCCACATTGAGCAGAGAAATCGGTCTGTATGAAGTACAGTGCGATGGATCCTTCCCTGGCTTGGGAATGACCACAATCACTGCATCTCTCATGGATTGTGGGAGGGTGCCCAGTTCTCCAGCAGCAGCATATAGCTCATGGAGTCTCGCCGCCAGCGTCTCAGGGTATTGTTTGTACAGTTCCACTGGTAACCCATCCGGGCCAGGGGTCTTGCCTGGCTGCATGGACTTAAGGGCCGCTAGTGTCTCGTCAAGGGTAAAGGGTCTGTCAAGGATACTCCTAGCTTTGTCAGTGAGAACCGGTATGTCAACTGTGCTTAGATATGTGTCAAGTTCGCAGTCGGTAAAGGTTGCCCTGGAGGAGTAGAGTGTCTGGTAGTAGGTGACAAAGGAGCGGTTAATCTCCTCCGGGGAGCAAAGGAGCACCCCGGTGGGATCTTGTATATGAGGGATACTGAGGCCTCCTGACTGCTCTCTAGAGAGCCAGGCAAGAAGCCTGCCGGACCTTTCCCCCTGCTCAAAAATCCTCTGTGATTGCGCAAGCAGTTTCTTTTGGGTCAGGGAAGAGCGAAGGGACATCACCTCCTGTGTCAGGGACTGTAGCCTAGCATAGTGTTGAGGGTCGCGTGTGCTCACATACAGTGCCTCCTGTGCTATGGCCTCCGCCTCAGCCCTAGTCAAGTTAGAGCGTCTGTTTCTCCTAGTGCTGGATATAATATTCTGGTATTGTCCCCTTGTGAAGGCTTTAAATGCATCCCAGACCTCGTTGGGGGAGGATGTGCCCGGGTTAGTAGCCCAGTATCCATCCATTTCCCTGCTGAACTGGGGTTCCACCTCCTGGTCTGAAATCCAGAACCTGGAGAGTCTCCACAGCCCGGCAGGGGATCCCGAGTCCCCTATATGCACCAGAAGGGGGGCATGATCCGAGATGCCCCTAGGCAGTATCCGAGCGTCTCTGACCCTGGGCAGTACTGATTGACTCGCGTATGCAAGATCAATCCGAGAGAATGAGCGGTGTGTTGCAGAGTGGCAGGTGTATTCCCTGGAGTCAGGGTGTTTCCACCTCCAGACGTCGACAAGACCGTAGGTATCTGCCCACTCCTTCAAGCCAGAGGAGGTCGGGCCCACCCCCGCCAGTCTGTCAACACACGGCTCAGGAGCCACATTAAAGTCCCCAAGGATAATCACATGGTTAGAAGCATAGTCAGCCAGTATGGCCGTAATCTTATTGAGAAGTGTCAGGGAGGCTGGGGGGGGTAGGTATAGTCCCACTATGGACCAAGTCTGAGAAAGAATTCTGGCATGTATTATAACATATCTCCCGTCTGGGTCCAGCGCCAGGTCCAGTAGCCCAAAGGGTAATGTCTTACTAATAAGTATGCTCACCCCTCTTGCGAAGGTAGAGTAAGTGGAGTGGTAGTGGCTACCGACCCACGGTTTTTTAAGGGCAAGGGTTCTGCTGCCCACCAGGTGGGTTTCCTGGAGGATGCAGACATGAGGGTTGTGCGCTTTTATAAACTGGAAGACCAGTGACCTCTTAACCGGAGAGTTGAGGCCCCTGGTGTTCCAGGACATTATGTTAAGGGCAGACATGGTAGCCTCTCAATACAGTATTCAGGGGATGGATCAGGTAGGTAGGCGTTGGACCGGGCGCTGGAGCACCGTGTATAGCAGGCAGAACATCTGTGACAACCTCAATTATTTTGACTGATGTGAATATATGCATCATGTAGACAATAAAACATCTAAAAATAAGATTAAAAAAACTTAAAACCATAACATTCGCCCCCAAGGGGCAACATTTCCCCCCCCCACCCCGCCCACCCCCCCAGAACCGAGGTGGGCTTCAAATCCCCAATCCCAACTCAGCATATCAGCTGCAAAAGGGGGGTCGCCTGTGCAAGAGGCTGACCGGGTTCCACCGGGCGTCCGGCAGAGTCCATGTGAGCTCGCCAACGTCCCACTAGAGTGAGCCCCGCCGACTCCTGAGGTTACCAAAGAGCACTTGGGTGTGTGCCGTAAGCATGTCAGTTGGTGAAAAATGTCCTCACCTCACGTGTCAGTTCAATCTCCTCCTGGCGGGCTTATGTAGCAGGCTCAATGGCGGGAAGTAAAACAGGAGGCGATCCATTCAGGGCGCAGCACACCCAAGAGTTGAGTTAATATTCTCCTGAGCTAGTCAGGGGCCGAACACTTGTGTTGCAACAACAGAAAAAGAAGAACCAGTAAAATAAAACTTGTCAGAAAACGTTAGTGAATCGCAGAACAAAGGTGGTGTCTCAAATCACAGGATTTCAGCACACAGTTTCCCTAGAATTGTGCTGGGTCTCTGGCAGGGGGTTCCCTTCAGGGCCAGTCTCCAGACCAGGGGGATGTATCGGAGAGTCAAGACCCTGTTGCAGAGGGGGGAGTCAGGTCCCATTCACAGTAACCAGAAAGAGGGGATCCATGCGTGGTTACAACGGGCCACTGGGCATATGAGGGCAGTCAATAGGGGGAGAACCAGGGGGGGCCCAGCAGACACGTCCCCCCCTCCAAGTAACAGCGATAAAAGAAAAAGGGTGGTATTGAAGTACTCACAGTCAGGTGGCTAGCGATGCGGGGGCAGGGAGTCCATCCATGTTGAGGCCTCGCGGGGTGTGTTAAAGAACCTGAAGGTCTCGCCGTCCTGAACCCTGAGTCTCGCAGGGAACATCACGCTGTACTTGATATTTCGGGCTCTGAGTGCCCCTTTAACTTGGTCAAATGATTTGCGTAACCTCTGGGTCTCAACAGAGTAGTCAGGGAAAATCATCAGCTTCGTGTTCTGGAACCGGAGCTCACCTTGCAGCCTGGAAGCTTTCAGAACCTCATCCCTGTCACGGAAATTAAGCATTCTCAGGATAAATGTCCTCGGTGGGGCCCCAGGGGGACCCGGCTTCGGCGGAACTCTGTGTGCCCTTTCTGCCGTGTAGTAGGGGGAGAAGACAGCATTTGGGAGAAGGGACTTCAACATGGTTTCCACGAACGCTGTGGGGTCCTTGCCCTCTACCCCCTCAGGCAGGCCTATGATCCGGAGGTTGTTCCTCCTATTTCTATTTTCGGCATCTTCTGCCCGAAATTCCAGTGCCTTAACCTTGGTGTGGAGGGTGCGGAGGGAGGCTGTGTGCTCCATGGTGTCATCTTCTAGCAGGCCTATACGTTGCTCCGTCTCTGTCACCCTGGAGCGGATCTTATCAATGTCCTGCCGCATGAGGCCCATCTCTAGTTGCACCTCCTCTATCTTGACCGTAAGTGTGGACTGGCAGGTGGCTATGGCAGTCATCACCTCCGCCAGCCAGGGCGGTCTGGTGTCTGGTGGGTCTGCTGGGGGAGTCTGAGACGCCATGTGGGTATAGCGCTGGGCGCGCGTCTCCACGTGGGGGGCCGGTTCTAGGCCCGACGGCGATCCCTCCGGTCCCGGGGGGAATTTAAGCTTCTTCGCCTTACCGGACTGTGCCCGAGGGGTGTACCGCCTCATCCAGCTGCCTCTGGTCAAGAATGGTGCAGTTAGGCGCTCAGGGAACCGGGCGGAAGGCGCGGAGTCGGCGGAGCTCGTGGGAGATGCGACCGCTCACGTCGCCATCTTGGACACGCCCCTCAGCATTTTTAATTTTACACTGTGGGGTAGGGGAATCCAGTGAAGGGATTGGCAAAGAGGGGCGGCAGTCACAGCATGTTAATTATAACATGTTTGTTATTAAAAAATGAAAAGTTTAGAACCACTTTAAAATCCCTGCAATGTACACTGATGACCCAGAGAAGATTGCTTTTTGTTCAACAAATGTGGAGTTACAGAACATACACTTTAACCAATGATTGTCCCGGTACATTCAGTTTTCTCCTGCAGAGTCACACTGCTTTCCAGAGATCTGTGGTGTCATTTTTGCTTCTTCATATACTTAGGAGTTGTTTTTACTTTAATCAGCAGTGACGGGTTGGTTTCCATACCATAAAGAAACAGTAAATACAGAATTCCTGGCTTACCTCTGGCAGTAACAGACTCTGGGTCTGCTTTGTTATATATATAATACATGAGTCATTATGTAGCGTCATTAATCATGACATAATTCTTGCAGACTTCTCTACACTGTAGTATAAAGGAAAAAATGTGTAGAGCTAAAAATGTATCTAATTCACACCGGCGTAACAGAATGTAAGTCTGAACACAGTATGTGTTTTAGATGATAATGAAACCACTCCATGAAAAGAAGTGAAAAAAATTAAAGATATATGTAAATAAAAACATATAACTAGAAAAGAAAATGTGAAATGGGATTTCAACACAAACGCCTGTATATAGGCAAGATCTAAATATCCTGCCTCTATATGACACAGTGATATATAAACCAAACAGTATTGTGTATATCAAAAAATCCTCATGCACCTAAAATGTATCTACCCGTGTGTGGGCGAGTTACATGTGCATAAGCAATTTAGCATCCAAACAGTGAATTGCGAATTGTATCCCAAATATATAGAATAATTATTGAATTGACTAAAGTTGGTCAAAATCTATCACCAAAGGTATGGCTATTTAGCGTATATTGTCCATGTTAATGGAAAAAAAAGTTAATATGGTTGGACATATACTGTATGGAAATATTCCTTCTGGATCGCTGTATGATTTTCAAATATCAGATCATAGATCATCATTCAACATGTTGCCATCATATACATAGAAATGGAGGTGAGATGGGGTACCCTTACCGACAGTGATGGACTCACGAGCCAGTAGCTGTGAGTCAGACAGGCTTACACCGACATGCGGTACGTACGGATCCAAATCTCAGGCGATGGAATACTTTGGACTGTGAATGTACACCAGTCAGTACTCACCAGGCTGATGTATGTTGGTAACACAGGAATTGGGTACCTCGAATTGTCTCTGCGATCCTCTCAAAAGCGGCAGGTATTTCCAAAATATGTGATAAAAGAAAAAGAGAATCTCCTCATGGTGTAAAACCCGATAACCAGATAAAAATTTTTTTTCAAGAATGTTTTAACATCCCAAAAAATTTATTTTATCAATAAAATTGGGTTCAATAAAACTAGAAATGCGCAGTATAAAAAGTGGCACAGCTGGCGTATTCACCCTACGCGTTTCGTCCTCATAGACTTCTGCTGGGGTATACACTGTAGTATGACTATGTATAGTACATATACCCTTTCCATAGAAACTACCCTCCTAAAAGTCACTAACGACTTACTAACTGCTAAAACCAATAGCCACTACTCCTTACGCATACTATTAGACCTTTCTGCTGACTTTGTTACAATTTGACTACGCACGTCACATAAAAATGAATTTCCCTTGGCTTCCCCTGTTTTTTCATGGTTCTCCTCCTACCTATCGCCTACCGATCTGGGCTCCTTCAGTGTCACCTACAGCTCTATCTTCTCCTCATCTTTCTGTAAGGGTCCCTCAAGGTTCTGTCCTCTACCTACACCTCCCTTGGTCATTTGATAGCCTCTCATTGCTTCCAATACCATCTATATCCTGATGATACCAACATCTATCTCTCTACTTTTCAGCTTACACCTTCAGTCTCCTTGTGCATCACAAATGTACTAACTGACAAAACAGTAAGGAGGTCACTTTCTCTAAAAACTGAGCTTATAATATTTCCTTCCTGCATGTTCCCTTCCACAACTTTCCCATTGAGATTAATAGCACAACTATCAGTACCCCCTATCAGGCCCAGGGTGTCTTCTTTTTTGGCCCTACATCCAATCACTGACTAAATATGGCTGCCTTTTTCTTCGTAACATTTCCAAAATACGCCCCTTCTTTACCAACCATACCATTAAGCCATAATTCACTTATTAGTTATCTCTCGCCTTGATTATTGTAACCTGCATCATCAAACAATGAGATGAGATGGGGATTGTCGTCCCGGGTGTCTCCTTCCCCCCTCCAGCCACATTTAAACCTAAATCGCCTTTGTTTCCTACCTTATCAACTAATCCCAACCTATGGGCTTTTGTTCAACAGATCACCCGTGAAATACAAAATCTAGATTTGGATAAATCCAATCCCTCCAATTTACCCATTTCACATAGACAGGCCTTAAAGTCACTTCAAAATAACTCTACTATCATGATCAAACCCTCGGACAAAGGGGGCAATGTTGTTGTCATGGATGTGTCGGCATATATCACTATGTGCCGGAACATCCTTGACAATGATGAATGGTATAGGCTGATCTCGGCATCCCTAGTGCAAAATTTTATTGCGGAATATCACAGTGTAATTTTCTATGCGTTTCAAAAGGGTACTATAGATAATAATACATCAAAATTTCTATGTATTGTAGCTAAATGTAGCTAAACCCAAAACCCCGACTTTCTATGCTTTGCCAAAGTTACATAAATCCATGTCCAATCCCCCAGGCAGACCTATAGTTTTAGGCTGTGAAGGCCTCACTGAAAACGCTAGTGAACTATTGGACAAATATCTAGTACCACATGTAACATCACTCTCATCCTATATCAAAGATACCATCCATTTACTTCGAACTCTTGAAGACAAACAATTGCCTGTCGGAACTTGGCTTGTGGCTCTTGATGTGGAGTGTCTCTATAATGCTATCCCTCATGACCGGGGATTAGAGGTCATAGGTAAACAAATACGCAAGAGTGGCTCTTGATCAGAACCCTATGGCAACTTAGTTTTGGAACTTTTGAAATTTATCTTGACCAGAAACTACTTTGTCTTTGGCACTTCCCACTTTCTCCAGATACAGAGGGTGGCCATGGGGACCAAATGTGCCCCCTCCTACGCCAACCTGTATCTGGGGGGGGGTGGGAAAGGAAACTATTCGCAGGCTCAGCTTTATCTAACTATACTAAAAATTTCATTGCCTGGCTCAGATACATCGATGATGTGTTGATTTTCTGGACGGGTTCCTTCTTTTGTTTATTGACTCTCTGTCTATCAACAACTATGATCTTAAATTTACCATGGAGTGTAGCCAAACCCACATTACCTTTTTAGATCTTGAAATCTGTATTGATCCTCAAGGTCAGTTGCATTCTGCCCTTTACCGTAAACCCTCATCGGGCAATACTATATTGCATGCTTCGAGTGCACACCCTAAACCATTACTTAATAGTATACCTTATAGTCAATATTTGCGAATTAGACGTAACTGCAGTAAGGATTCGGATTTTTATCAAGCTTCCAGTGAGTTATATTCTAGACTAAAACAAAGAGGATATAGTCATTCCCTTTTAAAGAAATCCTTCAATAGGGTGAAAAAACTTAATAGAAATTAACTTTTTTCGTCCAAATACCACCGATAAAACTCAACCAGTACGTCTGATTACACAATTTTCCAAACAATCCAAACAAATAAGGGATACTTTAAGCAAATTTTGTCCCCTTCTAGTATCAGACCCCATTTTTTAAAATTACATTAAACCATACGCAGACATTACTTACTGACGCTCTCCCTCCCTAAGTGATCGCTTGACATCCAGCCATTTTTCTCCAAAAGACTCTCTTGTTGAGACCAACACAGGTACGTTCGCCTGTGGAAAGTGTGACATGTGTATGACTATCCTAAACTCTAAGGACACTGTATTACCAAATGGCAAGATCCATAAATTAAAACATAGAATAACCTGCCAAACAGTGGGAGTGGTGTATTTGGCAACTTGTCACTGTGGCAGCTACTATGTGGGTAAAACAAAAAGGCCCTTTGTACGAATAAGGGACCACATTAAACGTCTTTTGAAACGCAAAATTACCACAGCCATTAATCGACATCCAGGTGTCTGTCATAATTTTGATCCTTATGCAATCCTGTTTGCAGCACTTGAGCATGTTCCTGTCAATGCCCGAGGGGGCTATATTGATAACTTATTACTGCAACTTGAAACACGTTGGATACATAATTTAGATGCTACTCAAGCGCCAGGATTAAATGAGTACATCAGCTTCAAATCCTTTCTTTGAACTTTACTATTCATCCCTCAAGCATGCGCCCATCTTGTATTCTTCCTCTCTGCATCCTTTTATTTATGTCCTTCCTTGCTTTTTTCATCCGTTTTCCCCTTCTATTCCTGCTTTCCCCTTATTCCTCTTTTCCCTACAAATTCCTTTCTTTTATTCATCCCACTCCCTTTCCTTCTCTCTCTCCTCCCCATGAAGGTTTAGCCTAGGTTCCTCAAAGTATGCTCCATTACTATTCTTAATGGATACTATAAATTAACACAAATGTGACGGGTATTCAAATACTATGCCATAGTGGTGTTTCTTATACAGTTTCCACACCAAAAATTCCTAGTCATCAAAATCTTGTTTGATTTGTTTTTATAACCTTGTTTATTAATAATATGTTCTCTACTTCTTCTGTGTATCTCTAATATATATATTGCTATTGCCTTTTGTCTGATTGCTCATGAATATGCTTGGGTGTTGTGACTGATTTATTGGCACTTGTGGGTCTGGTTGAACTGCTTGGGGGGCATTGTGAAGCATTGCCCGCACTTCCCCTCCGGCATTTATCCATTCCCATTATGCTCCACTTCAATACATAGGGACTATTTATGGTGTCTGGTCCCTTGGTTTGGATGTGATATTATTCCCTGTTGCTGCCCTACATGCTGGTGCGGATGTGCCTCCCTGTATTTGTTCCATCTCGGCCACTGGCCGACCCCCTTCGGGGATCACCGCCTTTAGAGCACCTCTATTGGATAGTATGGACACCCAAGGGCGGCGCCATTATTCCCAGGCGTCCGCCCACCTTTAGGCCACTGCATCTATTACCATCACATGCTGTTAGTCTGGACTGTGACCCTATTGGCCCTCCAACTAGTTTGGTCGGACCAATGGAGTATCACACCCAGCATATCCGCGTCAGCGTGACCATGTCATCTGACGCGGACTTCCCGGCGCATGGCAGTATGGGCATTGTAGGCCCAATATGGCTGCTGCGCCGCGCATGCGCACTGGTCTCTTTTGTCCGCTGAGCGAGCGGCGACGTCAGATGCCGCTCTCTCAGGGGGACCTACTTAAGCCGGCAGTCTGCACATGTTTGTGTCGGACGCTGGAGGTGCCTGATGCCTATTGGATCCTTGTCTCTAGTAAGTTCATCTTTAAACTTAGCAGCTCTTTTGTCTTCCTTACTGTTGGCCATGCAACAGCCCCCTTTTTCATTGGGCCGTGGTCTCTTGCTTTTATTTCAGGTGGTTGTTTACAATTGACCTCCTACCATAGATGCTGCCCAGACTTTGATTGCTACTGTATTCACCTAAAGTGTCTTGCAGTGGTTGTCCACGCAAGTGTTCACAACTTAGGTAAGCATTCCCATATATAAGCCTTAGACCTCATACCCTTTGTATATAAGCAGCCTGCAGGGGCTTTTCCTCTTGCACGCTGACATGCTTATATCTAGCTGCCTTATATGGCAATTTATCATTGCTTCTTTTCCCTCTTTTAGTGTTAATTTCCATAAGGATCTGTGAATCAAATCCATACTTTCCAGGCACCTCCTACCATCTATTGCTTCACGTCCGTTCCATATATTTGCTGCTTTTAACCTATTTGTAAGTATAAGAGGCTGACGCCCAATGTAGTGTTATACCCATTATTGTGGGGGCTTGGTCCTTTCCCACTAGGGACACTACCTTTTCTGTGTTTAAAATTTAAAAATATAATTACCAATCTGAAAGTTTAATGATCTAATATTTGCCTTTGCCAGGTCTGGTATGTCCCCTGCTACCAATGGTTTTGGCGTCTCTCTTTGGTGACCCCGCTTGGGACTTGGCCATCTTTGTGGCTGAGCTGGACACCCATTTGGGTCTCTACAGGTAGGCGCACCTGTTCATACCTATGTATGTGGGGGGTAAGACAGGAGGGAACAAGTGCTGATTATCTGTTGATTTTTGCACCCAATCATAAACTGCATAAAAACTTTACCTAATTGATTGTACACTGTATATCTCATTATTGTTTCTCATATTTAGAAAGACACTACTGTGAGCAAGCATTGATCCTTTTCCCTGAGGAAGCCATCGAAATGGCGAAACATGTTGGAATATGACAGCCTGCTTTGAACTATAGGCCTGTATTCACATTTCAGGCCTTTATGTTATATTATACTTTGTGGGATTGTTATGACACCAACCATTAAGTGTATTATTGAATGCGTTTCTTTGTCTTGATTTTTCATTTTTTGACTTTTTAACAAAATCATATAATACAATGTGTTATTAATAAAAAACTTTTTTCATAAAACATGAACATGTTGTTGACAAATAAATTAACTGGCACCGTTATAATCCCTACAACCTACTACAATTCTCTTTAATTAAATTGGGATGAGGTGCTGTATAGCGGCTTGGACTTTCTCAACCAGCTTCACACTATTTGGGACAGTGTTACAAGTTAGGAGCACAGCTATGCTACCTCAGCCAAGTTACACAGGCAATTTAATTTCTTCAACCGTGCATGTATGTGAAGAATGATGTATAATGTACAGCTAATTTTAACTCTGCTAGTAAAAGGACTTTTATTAAGTGAAGAATGTGTCTGTGTCCTGGTGACATCACCAGCGCATGTGCTCTGAAGGTCCAGCATACCGTGCCAGACCTTCAGAACACCATGCCGTAACTGAGGGCTCGCATGGCGTGATCGCAGCTCTGGCCACTCACTAGGGTGGCCACGTGTCCCGGATTGCCCGGGATTGTCCCTGACTTGAGATTTTTGTCCCGTGTCCCGGACACCTTCATTCCGGGACAATACAGTGTCCCGGAATGAAAAAACCCCACAGTGACCACTGACCAGACCAGTCCGCTCTGCCGACTCACTTCTCCCTTCCGGTTGCTAGGCTAGGGGCCGCTCCGCGTCTAGCAACGTCAGCTGAGGCCTGAGGGGCGGGCTGACAGACACGTGGGCGGAACTGGCAGTCAGTGTGGGCAGTGCATCCGCCCGCATCCTATGGCTGAGAGGCGAGCAGCGCGCGTGTCCACCGCTCAGTAATCCAGAGAGAGAGAGAGCAGCCACAGTGGGCCGGCCAGCAGTGCACAGAGTGGCGCCAGTGACCTGTGATGCCAGTGACGGTGACCAGACTCACCCCAGACAGAGCCAGTGCCACAGTTGTTTAAACTTCTCTCCTGAGCACTGCAGCCAGCCAGCCTGAGCCTCCTCTGACTGAGTCCTCCTCCAGGCTCCTCCCGCCTCCGAGGTCCGCAAGTGCCGCCTGCAGTCAGTGCCAGACATTCTTCCAGAACCAGGACAGGTTAGTGTACTGTCTTTGTTACACTCACACTTTGTCCCCCTCCATTCTGCTGCTGTCCCCCTCCATTCTTCCTCCGTGTCCCCCTCCGTTCTGCTGTCTCCCTCCGTTCTTCCTCCGTGTCCCCCTCCATTCTGCTGTCCCCCTCCGACGGAGGGGGACAGCAGAACGGAGGTGGACACGGAGGACACGGAGGAAGAAAGAAGGGGGACAGCAGAACAGAGGGGGACACGGAGGAAGAACGGAGGGGGACAGCAGCAGAACAGAGGGGGGCACGGAGGAAGAACGAAGGGGGACAGCAGAACGGAGGGGGACACAGAGGAAAAACGGAGGGGGACAGCAACAGAACAGAGGGGGACACGGAGGAAGAACGGAGGGGGACAGCAGCAGAACAGAGGGGGACACGGAGGAAGAATGGAGGGGGACAGCAGAACAGAGGGGGACAGCAGAACGGAGGAGGACAACAGAACGGAGGGGGACAGCAGAACGGAGGGGGACAGCAGAACGGAGGTGGACAGCAGAACGGAGGTGGACACGGAGTAAGAATTGAGGGGGACAAGGAGGAAGAAAGAAGGGGGACAGCAGAACAGAGGGGGACACGGAGGAAGAACGGAGGGGGACAGCAGCAGAACAGAGGGGGGCACGGAGGAAGAACGAAGGGGGACAGCAGAACGGAGGGGGACACAAAGGAAGAACGGAGGGGGACAGCAACAGAACAGAGGGGGACACGGAGGAAGAACGGAGGGGGACAGCAGCAGAACAGAGGGGGACACGGAGGAAGAATGGAGGGGGACAGCAGAACAGAGGGGGACAGCAGAACGGAGGAGGACAACAGAACAGAGGGGGACAGCAGAACAGAGCGGGACAGCAGAACGGAGGGGGACAGCAGAACGGAGGGGGACATGGAGGAAGAATGGAGGGGGACAGCAGTAGAACAGAGGGGGACACGGAGGAAGAACGGAGGAAGAACGTTGTAGTTCTGCTGTCCATACCACCTGTCTAAACTGATTACCACACCACCTGTCTAAACTGGTTACCACTTTTTTTTTGCCAAAAATTGGCAAAAAAAAGTATCAAAAACATAGGGGGGGGGGGTGTCCCTGAATGGCAGTTTGGAAATGTGGTCACCCTACCACTCACACAGTCTATGAACCCAGGGGGAAGACCAGGGGAAGATGGAAGCCCTGTCAGTGGTGAGTAAGTATTTCATAATGTGCTAGTATGCATGTTATGCTATTATTTTGCATGGGGAAAGTTTTATTTTTTATAATTTTTTTACATTTTTTATTAATTATTATTATTACTTTTTATTGCAGCTGTTTACTATCGCTTTAACATAAAGAATATAATCGCCAGGCTAGTAGATGGTAAAAAAAAGTAAGTATGTTGTCAAAAGTGTAACATAAATGGCAGTAGGCCAGCATTAATGAACAGGTAAAAAAAAAACCCTGTAAATTGCAGCAAAGAAACTAACGTGAATACTAGGCTACGATATAGCAGTTAACCTGGACTGCAATAATACTGAAGCAAGTTAACCTGATACACACAGCATTGACAAAGAACAGCATACACAGTGAAAGTATAAATGGCAATGAACATTCTCACAGTGACAACAGCTGATCAAGAGTACACTCTGTATTATGTACCCCTGCTCTAGATAAGCTCTGTGAGGGGCTCATGCTATCCTCCTGCTCTAGTTAAGCTCTGTGAGGGCTCATACTGTCCTCCTGGTCTAGATAAGCTCTGTGAGGGCTCATACTATCCTCCTGGTCTAGGTAAGTTCTGTGAGGGGCTCATACTGTCCTCCTGGTCTAGATAAGTTCTGTGAGTGGCTCATACTGTCCTCCTGCTCTAGATAAGTTCTGTGAGGAGGCTCATACTGTCCTTCTGCTCTAGATAAGTTCTGTGAGGGGCTCATACTGTCCTCCTGCTCTAGATAAGTTCTGTGAGGGGCTCATACTATCCTCCTGCTCTAGCTAAGCTCTGTGAGGGGGCTCATACTGTCCTCCTGCTCTAGATAAGTTCTGTGAGGGGGCTCATACTATCCTCCTGCTCTAGATAAGTTCTGTGAGTGGCTTATACTGTCCTGCTCTAGATAAGTTCTGTGAGGGGCTCATACTGTCCTCCTGGTCTGGATAAGTTCTGTGAGGGGCTCATACTGTCCTCCTGCTCTAGATAATCTCTGTGAGGGGCTCATACTATCCTCCTGCTCTAGATAAGTTATGTGAGATGCTCTTACTGTCCTCATGGTCTAGATAAGTTTCTGTAAGGGGCTCATACTGTCCTCCCGCTCTAGATAAGTTCTGTGAGGGGCTCATACTGTCCTCCTGCTCTAGATAAGTTCTGTGAGGGGCTCATACTGTCCTCCTGGTCTAGATAAATTCTGTGAGTGGGCGCATACTGTCCTCCTGCTCTAGATAAGTTCTGTGAAGGGCTCATACTATCCTCCTGCTCTAGATAAGCTATGTGAGGGACTCATACTATCCTTCTGATCTAGATAAGCTCTGGGAGAGACTCATACTATCTTTTTGCTCTAATAAAGCTCTGTGAGGGACTCATACTATCCCCGACTCTAGATAAGCTCATACCATGGTTGTGTTGTAGGTAAGCTCTGTGAGGTGTCATACTATTGTTGTGTGCTGAGATCACCATTCTACTCCACTGGAATGTTATATCTACACACAACTTTATTTATATGTATATAGTATACAATCTATGGGGTCAGACCCCTTCCCCACTGACCGGCACTATTCCCCGCACCGACACCACTATTCCAAGCCCCCCCATCGACAGGGCACTATTCCCCCCCACCGACCCCAATGATGGGGCACTATCCCCCCCCCCCCCCTGAAGTAGATAAGTTCTGTGAGGGGCTCATACTGTCCTGCTGCTCTATTTAAGCTCTACAAGGGGCTCATACTATCCCCCTGCTCTAGATAAGCTCCTACCATGGTTGTGTAGTAGGTAAGCTCTGTGAGGTATCACACTATGGTTGTGTAGTAGGTATGGCATGCTTTGTGAGGTGTCATAATATCCCCATGTTGTAGGTATGCTCTGTGAGGTGTCATACTATCCCCATGTTTTAGGTACGCTCTGTGAGGTGTCATACTATCCCCATATTTTAGGTACGCTCTGTGAGGTGTCATACTATCCCCATGTTTTAGGTACGCTCTGTGAGGTGTCATACTATCCCCATGTTTTAGGTACGCTCTGTGAGGTGTCATACTATCCCCATGTTTTAGGTACGCTCTGTGAGGTGTCATACTATCCCCATGTTTTAGGTACGCTCTGTGAGGTGTCATACTATCCCCACGTTGTAGGTATGCTGAGGGCTGAACTCATACAGTATTTTTGGGCTCCTTTCTCTGGGCGGCATCTCTTGGTGTGCCACGTGATGCCGGTACAATGGGCGGGGTCTATGCGAAGGAGAAAGAGGAGGACGAAGTGAGGAGATCGGAACAGATCGGGGGACACCGGGAGGGTGGGGGGGAGACGGTACCGGGGAGCACGGAGGAGGCTGAGCGGGATACGGGAAAGGAGCGGAGAGGAGGAGCCGGTGATGTGACTGAGTGAGTAATCCCCATCCTTGTGGTAGCCGGCTCTGTACACACCAGATGCTGGCAATAGATCCCGGAACCCCAGTCCGCCCCCCCCCCCCCCCGGGCTGTGTCCGGTGTGTCCCGGTGAGGATGGCGGAGCCGCAGTGTGCCCGGCCAGGAACTGCAGGAAACAGCTGTGCAGGACAAAGCTGGGGGAGGGGAGAGGAGACTTGTTTATCCCGCAACTCTGCCCGGTAACGGGGGCGCTTATCATCATCACCGGGGGGTCAGGAGGAGGTCAGTCCGGGGGGGGGATGTGTGACTCTTCCTGTGTGCTGAGATCACCATTCTACTTCCCTGGAATGTCATATCTACACACAACTTTATTATATGTATATAGTGTACAATCTACGGGTCAGACCCCTTCCCCCCCCCACCAATGACCGGGCACTATTCCCCCCCCCCACCGACACCAATGACCGGGCACTATTCCCCCCCCCCCACCGACACCAATGACCGGGCACTATTCCCCCCCCACCAACACCAATGACCGGGCACTATTCCGCAATCCCACTGACACCAATGACCGGGCACTATTCCCCATCCCCACCAATGACCGGGCACTATTCCCCCCCCCCCCCCCCCCACCGACACCAATGACCAGGCACTATTCCCCCCCCACCGACACCAATGACCAGGCACTATTCCCCCCCCACCGACACCAATGACCAGGCACTATTCCCCCCCCCCACCAACACCAATGACCGGGCACTATTCCGCAATCCCACTGACACCAATGACCGGGCACTATTCCCCATCAATGACCGGGCACTATTCCCCCCCCACCGACACCAATGACCAGGCACTATTCCCCCCCCACCAACACCAATGACCGGGCACTATTCCGCAATCCCACTGACACCAATGACCGGGCACTATTCCCCCCCCCCCACCGACACCAATGACCGGGCACTATTCCCCCCCCCCCCCACCAACACCAATGACTGGCCACTATTCCGCAATCCCACCAACACCAATGACCGGGCACTATTCCCCCCACCAACACCAATGACCGGGCACTATTTCCCCCCACCCCACTGACACCAGTGTCTGGGCACTATTCCCCCCACCAACACCAATGACCGGGCACTATTTCCCCCACCAGTGACCGGGCACTATTTCCCCCACCAATGACCGGGTACTATTTCCCCCACCAATGACCGGGCACTATTTCCCCCACCAATGACCGGGCACTATTTCCCCCACCAATGACCGGGCACTATTTCCCCCACCAATGACCGGGCACTATTTCCCCCACCAATGACCGGGCACTATTTCCCCCACCAATGACCGGGCACTATTTCCCCCACCAATGACCGGGCACTATTTCCCCCACCAATGACCGGGCACTATTTCCCCCACCAATGACCGGGCACTATTTCCCCCACCGACACCAATGACCGGGCACTATTCCGCAATCCCACCGACACCAATGACCGGGCACTATTCCGCAATCCCACCGACACCAATGACCGGGCACTATTCCGCAATCCCACTGACACCAATGACCGGGCACTATTCCGCAATCCCACTGACACCAATGACCGGGCACTATTCCCCCACCGACACCAATGACCGGGCACTATTCCCCCACCGACACCAATGACCGGGCACTATTCCCCCACCGACACCAATGACCGGGCACTATTCCCCCCCGGACCAGCTGCCATGCACACGGGCTGAATGTCTGCCGGTTTCTAGTATCCATATCAGTCAGTATTAATTTTACTGACGTCAGATCAATACAAGTTTGATTGGTTGAAATTGATCGTCCACATGTACTCTGTGCTTTGCTCCTTGTGTCATTTTATTGAAAATAGAAGTGTGGGACTGAAAAAAAAACCAATCATACTCCCCTAGGTGGATGCTGCATCTGTCCTCTGCCACCTCCTAAGACTGAGAACTGAGTGATCAAAGACCTGCGATCGCTCAGTTTCCGGTCTTCAGCCTGCAGAGAACTGCTGTCCGTCAAGTGCTCTGCCCCTCCAGCGCCCACTGGAGCACTGGGCTGTGGAGGGGGTCATAGCGGCATCAGTGCGCAGAGGGGCTGAGCCATCTGGGTGGATCCTGACATTAAAGTCGGGATCCCTCCAGAGTCTGGAGCGGCTGAGTGATGTCAGCTGAATATGGGTCACAGGAGAGCAGAACTAAGAGCACAGCGGTGACCCACAGGAGGACTAAAAGAGCTTTGGCCACACTTCTTCTGAAAAGTTGTCTTGTTATATTGGCAAACAAAGCTGCGGGTTGGTACTACTACCAACTGCAGCATTGGAAGTGTATTTTACTAGCATTGGTGCAGTAAGTGTACAGTTCACATCTGTGCAAATGTACTTGTTTTGGCTGCTACACGACGATGTACTCTAAGAGGATTATCATTGTTTTCTATAGGGATCGTTCACACCTGTCTGTGTCTTGGGGGCAGAAACAGAGTGTAGGGCTGAAACAACTAATCGATTATGAAATGAATCGATTTTACTATTTTCATAATCGATTAATCGGTCAGTAACATAATGGGGGTTAAAAAAAAAAATTAAAATGAGCCCTTTATAGTACAAAAAGAGCAAATAATCGCTACTGTAAATATTACTTTCACAGGTCTACAGTAAAAAAACGAACCCCCTTACAGTAGCGATTTGCTTTTTTTTGTACAATAAAGGGGTAATTTTAGTTTTTTAACCCCTTTATGTTACTAAATGTCTTAGACCTGGTTCTCATCTATGTGTGCTTTTTGCAGAAACGCACTACAGTTCATTTACATGGTTTCCTATGGGACACGTTCACATCTACGTTTTTTTTTTTTTTTAGGGACTTTTTTTAACGCAAAACTGTGCTTTTTTTGGTTCAATATACTTTAATGGAGAAGCTGCAAAAACGCATGTAATGCATTTTTGCAGCAATTTGTGTTCTTTAATCTGCCCAACAGATTGCCAAAAAAAAAAAACGCAAATCGCAGCAAAATCATGTGCGCAAAAATCAAAACGCACTGCAGAAACAGATCAAAAGCAAACTGCATAGGTGTGACCTGAGCCTTATGCTGGTCACACAGATCAATTTTCAAACGAGAATATTCAGGCAAAAAATCTTTTTACATTCGCTGAATGAAAGAATGTTGTTTTTAACATTCTGTTTTTAAAATGAATGTCATTTCTGAACAAAAACCACATACACCGTCAGAAAACTTCTTGGTCAAAAGAAATTATCAATTATTTCCAAATTTTCCCTTCACTGTGGTTGAAAATGAACGTCGATTTGATCCCACTAACGATTAGAACAGGGCTTGGCAAACCCTGGGCGTCAGGTGGCATTTGCGACTAGAATTAGCGACCTGGCGCCCGGGGCGGTACAGCTGGGGCATCCTGTCTCCGTGCGCAGCCCCCCGCCCCCCTGGCACGATCGCGTTGAGCCGCGCTGGCCCGTAATTGAGGCCGCGGCTTTGCGACCTTCTGCATTCATAGGGTTCCGCCCTCTTGTGTTTGCCATTGGTATGACATCCAGCAATGCTAATGGAGCTTCCCTGCCTGTTTTCACTGCCCACCCATCTCCTTCCCTTTACTTAGAACCCCCTAACATCATATATAATTTTAATTCTAACACCCTAGAGAATAAAATGGCGGTCCTTGCAATACTTTGTCACACCGTATTCGCGCAGCGGACGTACAAGAGCACTTTTTTGGGAAAAAAAAACTTTTTTTTTTTTAAATTTAAAAAAAGACAACAGTAAAGTTAGCCCAATTTCTTTTTATATTGTGAAAGATAATGTTACTCCGAGTAAATTGATACCCAACATGTCATGCTTCAAAATTGCGTACGCTCGTGGAATGACGACAAACTTTTACCCTTTAAAGTGGAGGGCCACCCTGAAAAAAAAAACTTCTTAAAAATGTAAAAAAAAAATTTTACTTGCCCGAAATGACTGTTGCTAGGCAGATCGTCCTAATCTGCCTCTTCCGCTGTGTTGTTCAGTCTTCTGCTCCTAGTGTCGTCTTCTAGTGAATGGGGCGCGGTGTATTATGGGAACTGTGTGTCCCACAACACAGCGCGCCCCATTTACAAAGCGCTGCGCGACTCGCGCATGCGCAGTAGGAAACGGGCAGTAAAGCCGCAAGGCTCCGCTGCCTGTTTCCCTTAGTTGTAATGGCGGCGCCGAGACCCGAGGGACGGTCGGTCTCGGGCGGCCGACATCGCAGGCGCCCAGGACAGGTAAGTCTGCTTATTTAAAAGTCAGCAGCTACAGTGTTTGTAGCTGCTGACTTTTACATTTTTTTTATTTTTTTTTTCCCGGCTGGCCCTCCCCTTTAAAATCTCCATAGGCGACATTTAAAAAAATTCTACAGGTTGCATGTTTTGAGTTACAGAGGAGGTCTTGGGTTAAAATTATTGCTTTCGCTCTACCAATCGCGGTGATACCTCACATGTGTGGTTTGAACACCGCTTTCATATGCGGGCGCTTATGCACGCGAGCTCGTCAAGGACTGGGCGCGTTTAAAAATTTTTTTTATTTTTTCTTATTTATTTTAACTTATTTTTTCACTGTTCTTTTGAGAAAAAAAAATGTCATTTTTATTCCTAACACAAGGAATGTAATCATCCCTTGTAATAGAAAAAAGCATGACAGGACCTCTTAAATATGAGATCTGGGGTCAAAAGGGCCCCATTCACACGGACTGTCTGATCAGGTTCGCCTGTCAGTTTTTCAGGCGGACCTGATCGGGCCCTTAGTGGGGATATGGCGGTCTTGTGTCCCTGCAAGGCAGGAAAAAAAGCAGTCACATTCGTTCTAGTTGTCGTTCTGTGTAAATTTAAGATTGGTTCATTTTTATATTAAAAATAAAGCTTTGTCGGTCGTTTAAAAAAAAAAAAAAAAATGTCTCCTAACTATTTTAGCTGGTTCCTAGATTCCAAGAAAATTTGACAAGCCCTGGAATAGAAAATCAAACAAACGTTCTTAAAACTACTTTGTGGTCCTTTGCTAGGCTTTATCCAGCCCTTGGGGCACAATGTCTCCCACTGACACCAACAATGGGGCACTATATCTTCCACTGATACCAATGATGGGATACTATTCCTCCTACTAATAGGAGGAATACTCCTCCTTCTATTGACCAACAACCCTGAGGCCATATTTATTCTCACTGACGCTGGTCCCATGAAATTTTCTGCCCCTGCTGGCCACAACCCGGCCCTCCTAAAGTCTAAAGGACAATAAACTGGCCCTTTGTTTGAAACGTGTGGAGACCCCTGATATACAGCATACCTCCTCTAATAGTATATACAGTATATCTCTTCTGTCTGTTATTCTCAGAGTGGATTAGATATTTTGCTCCCTAATAATATAGTTGGTTATTTATATTTACCACTGAACTAATTCAATTTTAAGAATACATTTGCCTTTTTTTTTTTTATTTTTTTTTATTTTTTTATAAACTTTACATATTAACTACATTTATACACCACACTTTTTAAGGTTATTAACCGAATAATCGATTATGAAAAGAATCGTTAGTTGCAGCCCTAATGGTGCTTTTTTCTTGGGTGCAGCCGTGTACATTTTGGCCCCCATAGATTTTAGTGGAAGCACGTGAGAAGAATGCACAAGTGTGAAGCTACCCTCCAGGACAGGCTTTCTCAACCTTTTAACCCTAGAGGAACCCCAAAAAATAATTTTCATGTCTCGAGGAACCCTTACTAAAACCAAATTATCAGGGCTCAATAAGAACAATGCTCCTTATATTAGTGGTCAATAGGAAGAATGTCCCCCTTAACCACTTCCCATCCAGGCCAATTCTGACATTTCTCTCCTAGCAAAGACCCTAGAGAATACAATGACGGTCTTTTTATCTCGCACGGTATTTGCGCAGCAATTTTTCGAACACGTTTTTTTTTTAAAAAAAAAAACAGTTTCATGCTAAAAAAAAAAAAAAAAAAAAACAGTAAAGTTAGCCCAATTTTTTTGTATAATGTGAAAGATGAAGATAAGCCGAGTAAATAAATACCCAACATGTCACGCTTCAAAATTGCACGCGCTCGTGGAATGGCGTCTAACATTTGCGGCGATACCTCACATGTCTGGTTTGAACACCGGTTTCATATGTGGGCGGGGCTTATGTATGCGTTCACTTCTGCGTACGTGCTCATGGGGACAGGGGCGCTTTAAAAATTTTTTTTTTTTTTTTTATTGTTAATTTTACTTTTATTTTTTTAGTTTGACACTTTAAAAAAAAATAAAAAATTTGATTACTTTTATTCCTATTACAAGGAATGTAAACATCCCTTGTAATAGGAATATGGCACGATCGGACCTATTTACAGTGACATATGGGGTCAATAAGCCTCCTAGGCTGGGAAGCCTAAAATAAAAAAAAAATAAAAAAACGATCTCGGCTTCTCAGCCGAGGCGGCGCCGTTATTTGAATACAGAGGCCGGGCGTGACGTCATAACATCGTGCCCGGCCTCCGAACGATCATAGATTTCCGGCGGACCATCTGGTCCGCCGGAAATCTCTATGATCACCATCCGGGGGGCGGCGGATCCTGTGTCCGACTCACCGATGGAAGCGGTGAGTCGGAAGAAGCACCGTAGGAACAGCTGCTATGATCGGCGGAATGATCAAGCGGCGGAACAGCCCTTCCTTCTCTCCCTCCAACTCTCACCTCCCTTCCCCCCCCCCCCCACCTTTCCCAACCTCTCACCCTCACACTTCCTTGCCAGCCGCCATCTCCCTCACAATTCCTTCCCCTCCCCTTTCCCCTCCTACTATATATTTTCTCCCCTTCTTTTGAGGTCCTCCCCTTACACACTCTCCCAAATAACCACACTGGGTGGTGGTGCTCCAATTCTTATTTCTTATTATAAAGTATTAATATTAATAGTATACTTCACTATATTGTCTTAGCCGATTCCATAATACTATACCCCCATACCCGCCGGGAAAGACAAAACTGGACCTAATGGGATCCGGTCTCCATACGCACTGGTGAGCTGATCCACCCTTTTCTTATTATTTTTTGATGTATTTTGCTGTTTATGTTTTGTAATCCTAAGGCTGGTTGTAAATTATGTTTTAAAACCAATGTCTGTTCTAGACTTCTCTCCTGAAGAAGCAGCATAGGCTGCGAAACCGGTCGAGACTTCCCCCTCCACATCCAAACAAAACGTCAAGATTGCGGGCTAGGACCTGCCATCAAGTGTCGTTGTTTGTGAAACTGTATAGGAGGGGTAACCTGTTCTTTTAAACTGAAATGTTTATTGTGCATGTTTTTTGTATGTAACCATTTTTCTGTATTAAAAATCCACTTTCTATTATTATCTTTTCTATTTTAGTCCTTGTTCTAACTGTACCGCGATAGTCCAACCCCCTGCCTTTCCCCCAAATTCTTGTGGGCCACTGGCCCTTTGGACGCAGATTCAGCACCTGCGATCCTTGGCCTTAAATGTCCCCCTGATATTAACATTATGGTGCAGGGAATCGCCGGCTGAAAAAGCTGATATCTGAATGATGTCTGTAGCTGCAGGCATCATTCAGATATACCCCCGGGAAGTCAAGGACGTCCCTGGATGCCCTGCGGGCACGAAGTGGTTAAAGACAGCTAAAAAGATATTTGGTGTCATGCTGCTGGCTTTGCTAAGTGATGCTGAACCTTGAACTCTGTAGGCATCATCAAATAGGTGGTTCATCAGCCACAGCTCAAGGAACCCCTAGCGACCTCCCTGGAGGAATCCCAGGGTTCCACGGAACCCTGGTTGAGAATGGCTGCTCCAGGAGAAGACAACCACTCCTTTGTTCTGCATCATCCACACATTTTCACATGAGCCTGAAGCAGAAGAACTTGCTTTGATTACTTCGATGACTGACTTTGATCTTCTTGTAGTGATACATCAGATCTAGCTGCTGATGGCAGACTAACATTTTGAAAGCTGAAAACAAGAATTGCAAGAAATCTATGGACACATCTGAAATGCTATGCTTGCGCCATGTACACACGACCGGACTTTTCGACTTGGTCTGGGGGACTGGAATCCGTTGGACAATTCGATCGTGTGTAGGCTCCAGCGGACCTTTTCTTCCCAAAAGTCCGTCGGGCCTAGAAATAAAACTTTCTTCAAATCTTTCCGACAGACTCTGGAGTCCGGTCGTCTGTGTGCTAGTCCGACGGACTAAAACCGACGCTAGGGCAGCTATTGGCTACTGGCTATGAACTTCCTTATCTATGTCATCACGTTCGAATCCATCTGACTTTTGGAGTGATCGTGTGTGGCCAAGTCTGTTCGTTTGAAAGTCCGGCGGACCTCAGCTGCAAAGTCAGTCGGATTGTCCGCCGGACCAAGTCTGTCAAAGTCCGGTCGTGTGTACGCGGAATTAGAATAACTATCACATCTGGTTAGCTGTTTACATGCCAGGTATAAGCTAATCAAGGCTTTCATAGCAGAATGAGATAAAATCTTAATAAAGACCAATGCTAGCGCTTGGATACATCTGGGTTTGTACACTTTAAATTTCATTGTGGTAGCGTGTGGCTTGTTTGCCATATCCGGGCTTGTGTATGAAATGTATTTCAAAGCAGAACTGAACTGCTTTGTGCAGGGTGGTCTATTGCCACAATGCGCAAATATTCACTGCGAAGAGGCCTACGCTTCACACGGGCACTTATTTTTTTTTACAGGTACTTCCTGTCCCACTTCCTGCTTCCATCCCCTGGCCGCCTAGGTGGCTCCTCCTCTCTGCAATCTTCTGGGACACGTCACAGTTCCCAGAAGACTGCCTGGCCACTAGGAGAGCTCAGCATGACTCGCGCATGCGCAGTGCATGCCCGGCCGTGAAGCTGCAAGCTGTAATGGCCGGGTGCCCACACTTGCAATGAGGGAGGAGGGGGTAGAGGAGCGAGGCTTTGGGTGGCCGCATCGCTGGACCGTGGAACAGGTGAGTGTCTGTTTATTAAAAATCTGCAGCTACGATTTTTGTAGCTGCTGACTTTTAATAAACTGCAAAACAAGTGGAACTCTATAGCAATTTATTCTGGATGTACATAGTATGTCCAGATTCCTAAAGGATAAGTTCACTTTTATATTTTTATATATATAACAACATTCCACATATTTTTGCTGGTAAAAGTTTGCATTTTTTTTTTCTGGAGCCTGCAGAGCATTACACCTGTGATCAACAGATCAATGTCATTTGCAATGTCGGGCTCCTGCAGAACCCGAGTATAGCTGTCTGTCCGTACCTCCTGTTTCAGCAGACAGTTACTGCCCCCATTGTATTCTACAGGGTCTCTGCATACGGAAAATATAGAATGTTCTGGGGGCTTTAAGTAACTATACAGCCCAAACCTCAGATTTAAACGTGTGTGAAAAATTGAAATATTGCTGTAGAGGGGACGTGGCTCAGATTATCTCTCTATAACAACCTTCACCTGCCAACTGTTTCTACAGGTAGTGGTTTGAAAATTGCATCAGGATTCTGGGACAACAAGGAATGTTCTTTCTAGTACACTTTTCCTGTTCAATATATTTATTTTAAACAAACAAATAGTACAGATGATATGACTGTCAATGACGAAGGTCATAAAGTATAACACTAGTACGAAGTAATGAGCTCTCCCTGGTATGTATAGAAAGTCAGCTATAATGTAACATATGTCCGATTTCCCAATGAGGTGGTAGTACGGGCAGGTCTATCCTCCGAGTCATGAAATTATAGTCATTGTATAAACTCGTCTAACCATTGAGATGAAGAATAAAAGTAAGAAAAGCTGAAGATAGGAAAAATATTGAGTGGGGAATAGAGGGGGTTCCCAGGAGTCATTGCACACAATGAAAAGAGTGGACCACATCTTAATTGGGTTTTACCAATCTCTAATCCAAGGTTCAGGCAATGATTCATTAAAATGTGGTCTCGAGTATACAAACGGCAGGTGTTTTTGCAATCTTCTGCTTAAGGCCGGGTTCACATATGTGCGGCCGCGGTTTTGTGGGTTCCTGTTCACTGGTTCAGGTGTGTTCAGGTCTGAACTTTTTTGCTTGAATTTGCACCTGCACAGAACCCTTTTGCACTCCGCTCCGCGGCCGCCCCGCACATGTGTAAACCGACTCCGTTGAGAGCTGGTCACACTCGCCTGTCATGCGAATTGGACAGTAAAAACACCTGCTAGTGTGAAAGGAGCCTTCTGCTGTGTGTAGATAACACAGTGTAACAGGTTGTAATATTCTAGGGTTCAGTTCACATCACAATTTCTGTGTTCCAGATACGTTTCTGCATGCATGTATGCATTTTAATGCATTCTGGTTTTTGTGTTTTTTTTATTTTTATTTTTTTTTCTCCCCTCATCTTAAAGTAAGACCCCTTTCAGACGTGCGGACCGTTCAGATCCACCTGTCAGTTTTTTTTTTCCAGCAGATCTGAAAGGTCGCTCCATACATCTCTATGGAGCGACGGATGTCAGCGGTGACATGTCCGCTGACATCCGATCCACCCCGCAAAATCCAGACGGATGGATGTCCTATTTTTCCATCCGTCGATCGGATAAAAAAACGGACAGGCGGTCCGTAATGATTTCGATTTCCCCCTATAGAGGAGAACGGTCTCTGACAGGTCCGTCCCTGCACAGTGTGCAGAGGTGGACTTGTCATTCCCCCGGCTCAGCGGGGATCAACAAAGAGATCATCGCTAAGCAAGCGGATGAGTAAAAACAGACAGCCCCGTGTGAAAGGGGCATTATTGTCAAGTCTCGTTTAAAAATAAATAACAAACATGTTATACTTGCCTGCTCTGTGTAGTTGGTTTTTGAAAACAGCAGCCTGGATCCGCCTCTTTGCTGCTCCTGGCCCCTCCCTCCTGTCGAGTGCCCCCACAGCAAGCAGCTTGTTATGGGGGCACCTGAGCCGAGCTGCACCTCCCTGTGTCCACTCAGACACGGACCTGCCGTTTGGCCCCGCCCCTCTTTCCACTGATTGGCTCCGGCAGCTGTCAAAGTCATTTAGCCTATGGCGCCGCTTCTGTGTCTCAGCCAATCGGGAGGGAGCGTTCTTGACGGCCGAGGGATTCGTGGACAGAGATGGGGCTCAGGTAAGTATTGGGAGGTGCTGGGGAGGCTGCTACACACAAGGTTTTTTTTATTTTAATGCATAGAATGCATTAAGATAAAATTAAAACCTTCTGACTTTACAACTCTTTTAGGCCGCTTTCCCACTGGGGCGGGGAGCCGTGGTGACGGTAAAGCAGCGCTATATTTAGCGCTGCTTTACCGTCGTTTTAACCGCGGTATTCGGCCGCTGGCGGTGCGGTTTTACCCCCCGCGATCGGCCGAAAAAAGGGTTAAAGACCCCCGCAGAGCGCCGCCGCAGCGGCGGTATTGCCGCGGTTTGACCGCGGTTTCCCATTCAAATCAATGGAAAGGAGCGGTATAGGAGCGGTGAACACACCGCTCCTATACCGCTCCAAAGATGCTGCTAGCAGGACTTTTTTTGCCGTCCTGCTAGCGCACCGCTCCAGTGTGAAAGCCCTCTGGCTTTCACACTGGAGTTAAAGGGGCCGGATTTTTTCAGGCAGTATACAGGGGCTATTTTTTGCGCTGTACCGCCTGAAAAACGCCCCAGTGTGAAAGGGGCCTTAAGGTCCAGTTTGCACCATGAATTGAACAGGAACACGCTGCATTGCTATTAGTTCTGAATGCACCTTTATTTTTGTGCCTTTGCCTATGTCAGCCTATTTCAACTAATAGGTTATTTTAACACAACATAACGGCAAGCATGCATTATTGCACCGTATCGGTGTACATCCAACCTTTATTGGGCCATTTGGCAGAGGAACATTTTTGTAGGAATCTGTTTTTGAAGTTCCACCGAACTTCCTCTGCATTGCCAATCCTATTATTGAAAGCACTGTAATCCTGGGACAATGCTACACTAACAGATGTCATCCCAGGACAATGCATTGACAATGCAGCACTAGAAGCTCAGGAGGGGGGAGGGGGGGAGGGGGGTGTCCTGTAGCTGGGTGTGTCTTTAAACAGGTGGCTTTTGTTTTTTCAGTTGATCATTCAGAGAGCATACAGGGAAGTCTAGATAACAGCTGCGGATGTCAATACAAGTTAATGACACTCCAAGATTGGTTCACAGTGTGAACTGTGAATTCGGACAGGAATCGGATCGCATGCAATCTTATTCCAGTGTAGGGGGGAAAAAAAAGGTTCCTGCACCTTTTTTGTGGGAATCCAATGTGAGTTTGCATTGCACAGACATCGTATGTAATCGGCACAGCAATGCAGGTGTGAATCGCATGCGATGTCTGCGTTCACACGTGTGTGTGAACACAGGCTAAACGTTGCTGCAGATTAAACACATTTAGCCCTGGTTCACACTTGTGCGATTCGGGAAACGCAGGGGATCCGGTGCATTTCCTATACCGCATTGCAATCGCACAGCATCCATGCGATTTGCTGCGGGTTTCAATTTTATCTTAACGACACCCCTAAACATTGGAAAATGCAGTGCGATTTAGGTGGGGGGAGGATCTTGCACCATTTTGGTGAGTGCGCTGAATTTGCACCTCACAGACATTGCATGTAATGTGCACAGGAATGCGGTATGATTCCTGTGTGAATCGCATGCGGGGTCTACATCTCATAAGTGTGAGCCCAGTTTTGCTGATGTTAACTTGCCCACTGTGCCACTAGTCCTGCACGCTACTGTACTTCTCTTCCTTGAAGATGTGATCGGTGGCCAGCGTTTTTGCTGCCGCGCACCAAAGTCACCAGCACCAGAGAAGTACGACCTCTAGTGTTTTTGTTGTTTATACATGGCTATGGCAGTGTAAGCAGCATTACAATATCCGACGCGCACGTTGCCAACACCTTGGAGAACTATAGACACCACCAATTGCACCATGATCCACCATGATCTCATCTAAACATTGCAAGCTGACTGTCAATCTGGAGGCTGAACAGCTGCCTGATCGCTTTCACAAACCCCCTGAACAAGTATAAGCATGTTGCATATCACTGTGCACACAGGAGTGAGTGCAGTAAATCCATGGCTCAACTGCCTGTCCCCCCTCCCCCCAAACACACAGTCAGGAGCTATTGTGTTCTCCCGGGGGGGGGGGGGGGAGCGCAGGGAGCAGTCCCTGCAGGGAGAACACAGTAATTTATCCCAGATGGCAAGCAATTGTGCTGCAAGTTTAAAAATGACTTTTCTTGCTGTAGACTCACCACATGCATCTTTGCTCTTGCTAGAGACTTGCCACGCAAATTTGCTACAAGCTGGAAAAGTGTCAACTAGAACTTGTGCTTCAAATGCTCTGCAAGAGTACAACTTGCCAGTGAAAATGTGAAGCAAATGGAGACTTGCAATTCAACTTGCCACAAATATGTGGCTTTGTTATTCTTGCTATCTGGGATACGGCCACTGGCAATAATCAAATCCTGAAAATCCGACATACTGGTTGTACCCAAGTCGATTGATGGATCGACTTGGGCACAATCAGCCTGCTCATACATGGATCAAATCTTGGCTAGTCCATGCTGAACCAGCTGAGATGAGAACCATCTATGCCTGGCAGGTGTGTGTGCAGGCTCCATTGCTGGAATAATTGTACTATAGGCCCCAGGCTGTTTTCAGTTAATGGACTCTTACCAGTTTAATTGGATCACGCATAAGCACCAGACACAGGCATTTCCGTTTTGCTTTTTACGTGAAATTGAGAAAAATGTCTGCAGGATTTGGAGCACAGCGTTAAGCCAGCCATACTTGGATCGAAATTGGCCCGGTTCAGCAGGGACTGGCCAAATTTTGTTCCATGTATGGTAAGGTTGTCCCGATACCACTTTTTTAAGACCGAGTACAAGTACCGATTACTTTTTCCAGTACTAGTCGTCGTCGAAACAGATTTATTTTTTTAATGTCATGTGACAGTGGCATATGTAGTATTATTATTATTATTATTATTATTATTATTATTATTATTGTTGTTTTTTATTTTTTATTTTTTTTTACAATGCTTTGACATCTCCCCTTTTGAGACCGAGAAAAGGATTGAGGATAGCCATCCCCCAGTCTCTTTCTTAGCAGCCTCAGCTGCACTGAAAATGATTGGAGAGAAGACAGAGGCTCCAAACTGACACATCGTATTTCAGTTATGTGAATGAACAGAGTCAGTGATCTCTGACTCTGTTCGTTCGGAAAAGGAGGGAGCCGGATTTACTGGCTCCTACCTTCGCTCTCCAGCCTGACCGATCAAGGACAGAGGGTGCAGAGGGGGACACGGAGGATAACCAGAGGGGGACAGCAGCAGAAGGGAGGAGGACACAGAGGGGGACTGGAGGGGGGGGGGTGTCTGGGGAGAAGCGGTTGTCATGCTTTTTTTTTTTTTATCTATACAGGGGTGATTGGTGCTTGTGACTCCCCCACCCCCACCGCACAGATTATCCCTGACTGTCCAGGTATCGAGTGAAGCATCGGAGCATTTGCCCGAGTACAAGTACTCGGGCAAATGCTCGGTATTGGTACCGATACTAGTATCGGGACAACCCTAATGTATGTTGATCTATCATGTACAACCTAACTGTCGGGTTTTTACTGATATAGCCAGCAACACTAATCGTGTTCTGTCGGCAGGGAAAGCTCCCCGCAGCGCAATTGTATTCTGTTGGCAGGGAGCCTTCACTCCTTCTTCTTTTTTTTTTTTCCTTTCCTTCAACTCATAGTTGAACGAAAGAAAATTGTATAATGAATGGCCTGCCTAAGGCCGTTCATACATGGTTCAAATTTTAGCCAGTTCAGCAGAATCCGGCCGAGATTCAAACTGTTAACGGGCAGACAGAATGGACCAAGTTGAGCGATCGCTCAATTTGGGTACAACCAGCCTGCCCGACTCTTTCAATTAGCGGTTGCTATAGCCACTAGCGATAATCATTGAGGATGGCTTCCCCTGCAGGGAGAACACCATGGCCTGGCAGGAGGGATTTCCGCATCAACACTGTGGGGGTTATTTACGAAAGGCAAATCCACTTTGCACTACAAGTGCAAATTACAAGTGCACTTGAAATTGCACTGAAATTTCACTTGGAAGTGCAGTCGCTGTAAATCTGAGGGGTAGATCTGAAATGAGGGGAAGCTCTGCTGATTTTATTATCCAATCGTGTGCAAGCAAAAATGTTGTTTTTTATTTTCCAGGCATGTCCCCCTCGGATCTACAGCGACTGCACTTCCAAGTGCAATTTCAAGTGCACTTTGCACTTGTGGATTTGCCTTTCGTAAATAACCCCCATAGTGTGTTGATGGGGGAATTGAGCAAACCACGGGTTGCAGGAAAGACATTTGCTCTGTGTATGGCCAGTGACTGGTCATTAATGGACATACGATTGCCGGAAACCTCTCGAGTTTCCAAGATATCTGAATGAGATCTGATCCCTGACACCCGGGACGTGTGCAGCGGCTTCAGGGTCAGAAGGGCAGCGTTACCTTTGCTCATAAAAGAGAAGGTATGGAGGAGTGTAAACATACACTTAATGGCGGAGTCTCTTAGACTATAATTATCTTGTATAATAGTCAGTTTGCCTTCTTAAAGGGCTGTTTGTGAATGGCTGAAACCGCCATGTTTTTGATATGTGTGTTAACCATTTCTCATTACGGACATCTCATGCTAGCCCGCTCTGTTCCACAAACGTCGATCGTTCAACTAACTTTTGATGAAGGCGTCTGCTGGAAAATTTTCAGCTTAACAGCTGCTGCATCCAGATCATGGGAATGAATCCATGGAGCCATAACCTCAACCACAGGCTTCCAGTGCCCCTCTGTTGTCGGCACTCCCTCTCCTCCCCCGCAGCAGCTGCTCACTGGCACAGGAGATGGAGCCCCGACGTCGGTGAGGCAATGGAAACCAGTAGATGATGTCACATCTCAGGGAGTTCAGTCCAATTGACAAACACTTCCTGCATCATGGTGGATGGGGAAAAAAAGGTATTTACCTCTCTCAGCATAGGTAGGAGGAGGGGGAGGCAAAGTTTTGAAAGTGGTTGTAAACCTCAGTCATGGAATCTGAGCAAAGCACATACAGTATATCTGTGGTGTTTACTTATCTCTCTACAAAGCTCTAGGGGTGGGTTCACATATGTACGAATTGGATGCATTTTTCACCGCATCCATCCAAGTGTGACACATGTCCGATGCGGCCGCGGTGCGAGTTCCAAAAGGGTCCTGTGTTTTTGGGTCCCATTCAGGTGTGAATTCAGGCAAAAATTTGGACCTGAATCGCACCTGAACCGGTGAACAGGAATGCACCAGACCCCAGGCTGGAAACCATGGCCGCACATATGTAAACCCGGCCTCAGCGTTTCCCTCTGGTGCTACATTCCTGACACGTAAAACAATTTTTTGTTTTGGAGCTCAGAACGGAGCTTGTCTATCCAGAAATAGCACAGTTCTTCTGTGTGAAAGGTGAAAGTGTGTGTTTTTTTTAATTTTTTTATTTATTTATTTTTTAAACCTGATCTGCGCTTTTGAAGGGGTGTAGAGCGGAGAAGACTGCAGATAAACAATAAAACCTATGTAGGAGGATTTGTTTCTTCTCTGTATCATCTGAGGCTGTTCCCTTTACTGGGGGGGGGGGGGGGGGTATATGTGAGGGTTCACAACCACTTTAACAAGACTTTAACCACTTCAGCCCTGGAGGATTTGGCTGCTGAAGGACCAGGCCATTTTTGCGATTCGGCACTGTGTTGCTTTAACTGACAATTGCGCGGTCGTGCAACGTTGCACCCAAACAGAATTGACGTCCTTTTTTCCCACAAATAGAGCTTTCTTTTGGTGGTATTAGATCGCTTCAGTGGCTTTTATCTTTTGCATTATAAACAAAAAGAGCGACAATTTTTAGAAAAAAAAAACGAAATATTTTGTACCTTTTTGCTATAAGTATCCCCATTTTTTTTTTTTTTTTTTTTTTTTTTTAAGGAATTTTTTCTCAGTTTAGGCAAAAGTTGTAGCGTCTACAAAATAGGGGATATAGTTATTTCATTTTTAATATTTTTTTTTTTTCTTTTTTTTGGGACTGCAACATTATGGCGGACACATCTGACACTTTTGACACATTTTTGGGACCATTGGCATTTATACAGCGATCAGTGCTATAAAAATGAACTGATTACTGTAAAAATGTCACTGGCAGGGAAGGGGTTAACACTAGGGGGCGATCAAGGTGTTAACTGTGTTCCCTGCTACGTGTTTCTAACTGAAGGGGGAGGGGACTGACTAGGGGAAGTGACGGATCGTGGTTCCTATATCGTGGGAATGCACAATCTGTCACTCCTCTTAGAACAGGGATTTGTGTGTTTACACACACACCTCCCTGTTCTGCCTCTCATGGCTGGTGGTCATCACGACTGTCGGCCACAAGCATTGTCACCCAGCACGGGCACGTGAGCGCCTGCTATCCCGATCCCGCAAGCCGACGTATAGCTACGACTGTTCACAGGATCGTGCCGACCTGCCGCAGTAAAATGACAGCGGCTGGTCGGCAAGGGGTTAAAGAGGAAGTTAACCTCCCTCTAATGTTTGTACCTACAGGTAAGCCTATAATAAGGCGCACCTTTTAGGTACTATAAATATCTCCTAAACTTGCACCGTTTAGGAGATATTCACCGTATACTGCACCCATTACGTCATTGGCCCATGTGCCATTTTTTTCAGAGCCCTGTGCCGCGACCGGCGTCTCCCGCGTGGCCAGTAAAAGAGCTGGAGTCCACGGACCTGGAAGGAAGATGGGTGCGGCCTCCAGCGGGGACGGCGAGGGCTTAGTTTGCAGGTAAGTGTCACATAATGTGCTAGTATGCAATGCATACCAGCACATTATGCCTTTACTTTGCAGATGAGAAGAAAGGGGGAAAAAAAACGCTGGTGAGCTGCATTTGTGAGCGTTTATCTGCGTTTTTTGACATTGGAGCGTTTTTACAGCTCCTCTCAGAACCCACTAGATTTTTTTTTCCAGCCAAAAAAACGCCCCAGCCAAAAACAGTTGATAACAGCCTTATCTGTGGACACATAGGATAACATGATGGGAAGTTTATTGACTGTTGAATAAAATGTCTGAAACCAAAAACAGCAGCTGGAAAAACATCCAGTGTACATGAGCCCTAAGGCCTGATTCACACCGATGCATTTTTAGTGCTTTTTGCATTTTTCAGATTTGCACTACAGAACGTGTTCCATAGGAAACCATGATAAATGAACTGTAGTGCAAAAAGCACAAAAAATGCATCGGTGTGAATCAGGCCTAATACTCCTGCAGAGCAACTATGTATACTACCAGTGTGTAAACACTCTGTGTCATTGTTTGACATTGCAATGTGCTTCCTGGCTGCCCTACTTAGGAGAGCCTCAGTCTTGATGATGTCATCACTTTACATAAGGGCTAGAAGGAGAATGTGACGGATACTGCGGCTGTCGGCTGGAGCGTTCATGAAATTCACATCTATTGGCATGTTGTGACTTCTGTCATCAGTGTGTTACTTGTAAGGCTCGGGAAAGGCATTCAGATACTGTGATTCTGTCTTATGGCTTTACATTACAACGAGCGCACAGGGGGATGGTTTCAACAAAATTGAAAGAACATATTTTTAAAGTGGTATTTGTAGAAAAGACCGTTTGTTTATTTTGCAATTTTCCAATAATTGTCTCCCCCTCCCACTATTGCAATGGTTCATATTTAACCACTTCAGTCCCGGAAGGTTTACCCCCCCCCCCCCCCCCCCCCCCCCCCCCCCCCCCCCCCCACTGACATTCAATTTTTTGCAATACGGCACTGCGTTGCTTTAACTGACAGTTGCGTGGTCATGCGACACTGTATTCAAATAACATTGATGTCCCTTTTTCCCCACAAATAGAGCTTTCTTTTGGTGGTATTTGATCACTTCTGTGGTTTTTATTTTTTGCACTATAGACAAAAAAACTGATAATATTTATTATTTTTTTATTTATTTTTTTAGGTTCGGATAGGATGAGAGGGTTACGTCTCCTCTGTCACGTTTTTATTGCTGTGTGTGTTCCCATTGTGGGGATTCACCTACTGTCTTGATGATGACCATTGTCACAGAGGAAGGTAATGAAGGATCCAAAATTTTTAGCCACCATTCGAACAGACGCTTAGGATCGGTTTACATATATGCAGTGCGGTACATTGCATGTGATTCGCACAGGAATCGCACCACATTCCTGTGCAAATCACTTATGATTTCCGTGCAATGCGATTTTGAGCTATTCATTTTGTATGGCTCAAATTGCACCATATCCACACCTGCACAAAAAAGTGCATGACTTTTTTTTTTTTTTTTTCCCCCTCTCCTGCACCAGAATCGGATCACATGGGTGTTTGCACCTCTGCAATCCGATTCTGTCAATTGCACTGCGTTCTGCAAATCGTTTGTGGATGTCGTTCACGCAATATTGACAGCCACTGCGATTTGCATAAACGCTGTGTGATTTCAATGCGGTGTAGGAAACGCGCAGGATTTGCTGCATTTCCCACACTGCATATATGTGAACCAAGCCTTGGCCATGTTGCAAATTCCAGCGGTAAGAGTCTATGGATTCCTGGAGCTGGGATTGATCATTGCAATGACCACAGGCATTGCGAACAGCCACCAATAGCTGCCGTCCGAACACGAGGTGAGCGGAAATCTTGCAGTGGAGAAACCTGTTCTGGGGACAACTGTCTAAGAGGGGAATTGGCCTTACTTTGAGAGATTTCCTGTAACTGAGACAGTAAGGCTAGGGTCACATGTGTGCAATGCAGGAATGAGTGCAAAATGTTGCATGTTTCCACATCGCAAAAAAAAAGGCACATTTCTTTTGCAAGCACGCAGCGGTGCCAGTAATTCCTAATGGCATGCTAATGCACCTTGCCAACATGCACACCAGAACACTTGGCAGCAAATTTTTGGCACAGCGCAATCCGAAATTAAATTTGCTTGCACTTCTTCTTTCTTCTGTGATTTTTTTATTTTTTTATTTTTTTTTGCACGTGTAGGGCATCCTTAGTGGTTTCTACTTTTTGCAGAGCGGACACGGACAGCCCGCTGTTCTTTATGGGGCAGTTGGATGGAAACGGACTGAATGTCCGTAGTCAACCGATCTGCCAGACGGATGGCGAATGTATCCCCATCTGTCTGTTTTTAGCGGACCGGATTGGATGCTGGCGGCAGGTGACAGCAGACGCACATGCGCCACCCCATAGAGAACAATGGGTGGTATGATCGGGCCAGCCTGAAAAATGGACAGGTGGATCTGATTAGGGCTGAAACAACTAATCGATTATGAAATGAATCGATTACTATTTTCATAATCGATTAATCGGCCAGTAACATAATGGGGTTAAAAAAAACTAAAATGAGCCCTTTATAGTACAAAAAGAGCAAATAATCGTAACCTGTAAATATTACTTTCACAGTTCTACAGTAAAAAAATGAACCCCTACAGTAGTGATTATCTGCTTTATTTATTTTTTTTGTACTATAAAGGGCTAATTTTCGTTTTTTTAACCCCCCATTATGTTACTAAATGTCTCGGGCCTGGTTCACATCTATGTGTTTTTTGGTGATTTTGGCAGAAACGCACTACAGTTCATTTACATGGTTTCCTATGGGACACGTTCACATTTATGCTTTTTTTCAACCACTGCTGTTTGGAAAGGGTCGGGGACTTTATTTTTTTAACGCAAAACTGCTTTTTTGGTTCAATATACTTCAATGGAGAAGCTGCAGAAAAGCATGTAATGTGTTTTTGCAGCAATTTGTGTTTTTTTTAATCTGCCCAACAACTAATTGGCCAAAAAAAGTATCTCTTCCATCCTGTTATTCTCAAGAGTGGATTCAATATTTTGCTCCCTAACCATATAGTTGGTTATTTATATTTACCACTGCATAGAGATATTTAATAATAAATTGCCTTTTTTTTTAAACTTTACATATTAACTAAATTATACACCACACTTTATTTTTTTTAATTTTTTTTTTAAGGATATTAACCGATTAATCGATTATTTGAAACAATAATCGGCCAACTTATCGATTATGAAAATAATCGTTAGTTGCAGCCCTAGATCTGATTGATCCGCTGGTGTGACAGGGGCCTAAAGGAAGGAAATGTGAGGAAAATCTGCCACAGGGACAAACGCAGAAAAGTTCTAGTCCCCACTCAGCCCCACAGATGGTAAAAATACCCGGCTGACAATATCCCAACCTGCTTCTTGGGTTGGGTGGAAGGGAGTTGCCCACGGAGCAAATTTCACATGGTTCATTCAGAAGCGGACTAAATTCAAACAGAATATGGGCAGCTTAGGTCTCTGGCTGCTTTGCTGCAGGCAACTGATGTAAATATGAGTTTGGAAAGGAAGAATGGTTACCTGCAAACAGTGCAAAATATCTCTTGCCAAAATAAACTCTCTTCTCTTTAGGAGTCCCGTTATGGGATTTCTCTGTTCTCTTAACAATGGAACTGTTATTTCTGCCCTTTGTAGTGTTAAAAGCAGCCCCCCCTGTCAGCACACAATAGCTCAGCGGGGAGATCGCATAGTTAGTACTCCTCCTGAGCTCTTTAGTTTTTTTCATTCAGCCCGCTGGGTTCAATAGTGTGCAGTTGTATGAGCACCGTTTTTATTAAGACTATTGGCAACTCCCTTTTAAATGTGAAAACAAAGCATGTCTCCATGATATTGATCGCTGCTTTCTATTGCTCTGCAAGGTGGATGGTCAGGATGCTGCTGTAGTTACCACATCCCTCTGCTTTCTGTTCCACACAGTCTCATCACTTCTGGTCCAGTGTCCCTATGTGTACCAATCTGGTTCTTGGTAGTGGTGCACTGAAATTTCAGCCGCTGAAAGCTATTGGCCAAAAGGAAAAAAAAAATGCAGATAATGAAGTGCAGAAAAAGCGGGTGGGGTCCGCCCTGGGTGCCGCCCATTGTGGAGGTGTCATCTTGGCGCGCCCCAGTCCTCCTCCTTCCTTTCTTCTCCCTGTGATGGACAGCACACTGATCCAATGGCGGGACATTGAATTAGTGTGACATGATCACAGGAGGCAGGAAATTCTAATCCAGCTCTGATCTGGGCACTGGCGAAGCAGCATTGATCTCTTGTATCATGTCTGCAGTCTCTGACCATCTCCTCCTGTATCATGTCTGCTAGAGATGCACCAAATGGAAATTTTTCTAATACTATTAGCAGTGTGTTTAAAGTGGATGTAAACCAAAATGTCATAATGTAGAGAATAAGATTTCCTTTCATTTGAGCCCAGACTTGCCACACAGATTTACTCCAGCCCTGAGAAATCCTCTGTTGTTGTCCAGTTAGAAAAATCTTGACAGGTGATTTACATATCCCATGCACTAGCCTGAGACAGGCACATCATGTGTAATTATAAAAAGTGAGAAATCCACCCCTCCCCCACATAACAAATCCTGGTGATGAAAAGGAATGTTATCTGTGATCAATGTATCCTCAGACACACACACTGCACTATAACAATCATCAGATCACTGGATGTTCTACTCTGCCCAACTCTGACTACATACATCTCCCCTATATTCTTCTTGCTGTTCACTCGAGAATACATTTTCTTTCACTCTGGTCTGTACCTGTCTCAGGCTAGTGCATGATATGTAAATCACCTGTCACTCACAGCAAGGGGCGTTTTTGACAAAGTTTTCAGCACTTTGTCAAAATATCCACTTTAAGTAAGAGAGATTACAGACATGATTGGTTGGAGACCGAGGACATGATGCAAGAGATGATTAGAGACTGCAGTTTTATTGACCTTTCTTGCACTAAAGGTGCCAATAATGGCCAAAAATAAATTCATAATAATTTCAAATGATATTAATTAAAAAGCGCGTGTGTGTGTGTGTGTGTGTGTGTGTGTGTGTGTGTGTGTGTGTGTGTGTGTGTGCGCGCGCAACCCTAATTTGTGGCATTTGATCCTGCTGGTGGTTCTACCTTGCTTAGTCTGGCCCTCTGTGCTGTTATTTTTTTATTAAGTGACCGTGTAGCAGCTCATCAAAGGCAATCAAGGAAGCTCAAGCCCAACAATCCATAATCAATGTCGGGGCTGTGTGATGCCCTTGTTCTAAACAGATAGACTTATACTTGCCTATTACAGACTTAAAGCAGAATTCCATCCAACTTTATTACTTGGTCTTAAACTCCCCCCCCCCCCCCCCCCCATTTTTGGATATACATTTATTTTTTTAACCTTTTTACGAAGTACAAAGGTGTACTTCTGTTCTAGCCTCGCCGCGGCAAGGTACATAATTTCCTCTTTTGCCTCAGCCCCTCCTCGGTAGGGCCCCCCCACTGCCTTCTGGTACCTGTGTGTTTCCCATAAGACAACGGGGCCATTCAGAAAGTACCACGTGACTTGTGCATGCCAGTAGGAGACCGGCTGTGATGCCCGAAGGCTCCACTGCTGGTTTTTCTCAGTTGCAATGGTGGCGCCTGCACCCCGATCCGATGGATGAATTGGCGTGGGGGGACAACAGCATGGGCTCCCTGGACAGTATTTGTAGCTGCTGGAAAAAAAACTGGTGAAACTCCGCTTTAAACTCCCTGGTGCCTCCACCCTTGACTTGATATCTGCCCCCCCCCCCCCCCCGAAGTGGCAAATGTGGCATCGGAGCGGGGGAAACAGACAAGCGGAGCTTCCCATTTTGGGTGGAGCTACACTTTACATTACAATTTGGGGGGAAATAGTACTGAGCATACATATATCATTTGAAGCATACATGCAATTTTGCGTAACAAAGCAAACAGTACAGGGCAATGACAAGGCACAAGAATTCACACAAATGGAGAACAGTGAATGTATGGCTGCAGAGATGGTCTGAATGTTCTTTCATATGATCGCACATTTGAATGGTGAAGATGTGTGATCTAAGCAACCTTTACCTGTCAAATGATTGTGGGTGTCGGGCATAGTGATTACAGCATCTCGGAATCTGCAGATCTCCTGGAATTTTTACACATTACAGTCCTTTGGAATGTACCGAAAAACTAAAAACATCAGTGGTGTCGTAAAATCTAGTTAATTTTTTACACATACAGTTAGGATAAGGAATGTTGTGTGCTGCTTTCAATCAGTCTCAGTCAGTCAATTGCCTGGAAACCCTAGAGATTATGTAATTTAAAGAAGAATTGTACTCGTCTTCCCCTAAAGCCCCATACACACGGTCGGAAAATCCGACCACCAAATCCATTGGATTTGGTCCGACGGATTTAGTCTGACACTGGTGTTGCATACACACGGTCGGACAAAGTTGTCGGAAAATCCGATCATTCTGAACGTGGTGACGTTTGTTGCCTACGACGGGACTACGTAGAGGCTAGTAGCCAATAGCTTTGGTCTTGTAATGTGATCTGAGCATGCGTGACACTTTGTCCGTCGGAATTCGCTACACACGATCGGAATTGGTGTGATCGGACTTTGTTGTCGGAAAATTTATAGAGCAGGAGATACAACTTTGTCCGTCGGACAATCCGATGGAAAATGTCCGATGGTGCCTACACACGGTCGGAATTTCCGACAACATTGTCCGATAGGACAGAATCCATCAGAAAATCCGACCGTGTGTATGGGGCTTTAGATGTTATTTAGGGGGTTTTTTGGGGTTAGGGATCTTTGGGCATCTTAATTGTCCACCTGGGATGATATAACGCAGATGGATGGACAGAAGAGTCCCTTCATCCCGGAACCTGGCAAATGCCAGAATTGTATGCCGAGCTGCACATGTAAATGTTAAATGTATACTGAAGCTCCACTTTAAGGCCTCATGCACACTGGACGTTATTAAAAAACGCTAGTAGCGTTGGCTATAGAAAGCTGTAGCCGTAGAATGTGTATTTTTTTATTTATTTTTTTTTTTTTTGCAAAACTGTATTCCCACAAAAGCTTTTGCCTCAAAAACGCTGAATAGACGTGTGTGTGTGTGTGTGTGTGTGTGTGTGTGTGTGTGTGTGTGTGTGTGTGTGTGTGTGTGTGTGTGTGTGTGTGTGTTTTTGTTTTATTTGTTTCTTGAACCTTTTTATCAGAGTTAGAGCATTTTTACAGCTGAAAAACTCCTCTTAAAAGTGGTTTTATTTTTTCCCATCCAGAAAACGACCCTGCCAAAAAAAAATGCTGATAACAGCCTATGTGTACACGGACACATAGGATAACGTGCTGGGGAGTTTACTGGCTGCAGAAAAAAAAAAACACCTGACGCTAGAGCTGCACAATTAATTGTTAAAAAAAAATCGTGATCTCGATTCAACCCCCCCTGATGATCTCTATTGCAGAGATTGCCGATTGGAGAGACTTATTTGCTCACTCAGCTGTCAAAAGAAAATATCCGGGCAGTCTGCCACGTTTTAACGTGAAACATTGTAACTAATGCCCCGTACACACGTTCCGATTACCGGACGACAAGTCGCTTTCGGACAGATCGTTCAATAATCTGATCCTTAGTACGCAGCTTTCGACAGCCGGTCACGACAGTCCGTCCAACCAAATCCGAAGGGACAAACAGGAAAACTTCGGTCGGACGACAGCCCGTCGTACGACAATCGTGTAATCAGTACAGTATGCGTCCGATTAAAAGCTGTTCGAAAAACACCACGCATGCTCGGAAACACGAAAATAAACCAGAAGGACACAGGGGTCACACGTATTTGACATCATTTAAAATATGTAGCTACGTACAGTGGAAGATTTTTCCAGAATCTTATGACAAAAATCTTACACACATTTTGCACTGTTGTATTCGATCTTAGTTGTATGCAACAAAATGCGAACGATCTGTCATAAGATAATTGGAACGTGTGTACGGGGCATAACTCTTCATTCTTAGATCAAAGGGAAACTTCTGTGTGTAAAGAAAAAATCCAGGCAGTCTGACAAGTTTTTAACAACCTGTAAATGCAGGAAGTTTAACCACTCAAAGTCTAAATCTTTTTCTGACACTTAAAGAGGGACTGTACCTGCAAACATTTTTAAAAAAAAAAAAAAGCCAGCAGCTACAAATACTGCAGCTGCTGACTTTTAATGGACACTTACCTGTCACAGGTTCCAGCGATGTCGGCAGCAGAGGCCGATCGATCGCTCGGCTCTCTGCTGCTGTCGGCGCCATTCTCGGTGAGGGAATCAGGAAGTGAAGCTTGCGGCCTCACTTCCCGGTTCCCTACTGCGCATGCGCAAGTCGTGCAGCGCAATGAGAATCGTCCGCGCTGTCTGCTGGGAGCCGTGTGTGTCCCGGGAGACAGCGCGCTGGGACAGGAAGTGGCGTAAACTCTGTGGGAGTTTATGCCCGGAAGTGGGTGTAAATACCTGTCTGACAGGTATCTGCACCCCCCCCTCCCCCCTGAAAGGTGCCAAATGTGACACCGAAGGGGGGGAGGGTTCCGAAAAGCGTAAGTTCCACTTTAGGGTGGAATCCCGCTTTAAGTTTAAAATCAATATTTTTTGCTAGAAAATTACTTGGAACCCCCAAACATTATATATAGGGAATAAAATGTCAATTGCCGCAATATTTTATGTCCCACTGTATTTGCCCAGCGGTCTTTCAAATGCAATTTTTTGGGAAAAAAATACACTTCAATGATTAAAAAAAACAAAACAATTTCTTTTGTTTTAATATGAAAGATAATACGCCGCGAGAATCGTGATCTATCTTCTAAGCAAAAAAATCATGATTCTCATTTTAGCCAGAATCGCGCAGCTCTACCTGAAGCCAAAAACGTCAGCTGTAAAAATGTCCAGTGTGCATGAGGCCTAAATGTGGCTACCGCAAACAAGTATAATTACAAATATAAGCACTTAAAAAAAAAAAAAAAAAAAAAAAATGTACCCATTTTAATTTTGCACATGTATTTAAAAAAAAAAATCCTTGAGTCCATGGCGTTTAATCCATGGCTTTTTTTCTCTCCTCCCAGGTTGACTTCAGACACTTTGGACTTTCATCATGGAGGAGACGAAAAGCCTGGCGGTGCCTCTTACTTCCTCTAGCCCTGAAGAGGCTTCTAATAAATCCAGCATGGGCTCAGACAGTCCTCAGGATACCATGCAACTCAAGAAAGAGATCTCGCTGCTCAACGGGGTCTGTCTAATTGTGGGCAATATGATTGGCTCAGGGATTTTTGTGTCTCCTAAGGGAGTGCTCATTTATTCTGCCTCTTATGGGTTATCATTAGTCCTCTGGACTGTTGGTGGTATTTTCTCAGTGATTGGAGCTCTGTGCTATGCAGAACTTGGTACCACAATTGTAAAGTCAGGAGCAAGCTATGCATATATCCTTGAGGCTTTTGGTGGATTTGTGGCCTTCATCAGACTGTGGACTTCTCTACTCATCATAGAACCCACTAGCCAGGCAGTTATTGCCATCACTTTTGCCAACTACCTGGTACAGCCCGTCTTCCCTACCTGTGAACCTCCCTACGTGGCCTCCCGTCTCATTGCTGCTGCTTGCGTATGTACGTAATTTTTTTTTTTTCTCTTCTGTAGTGTGCTTTGTTTTATTGCTGCTGCTTCCATATGTATGTAATTTATTACTGCTGCTTGCCTATGTATGTCATTTTTTTTAAGTTTATTTTATGTAGTGTGCTTTGTTTTATTTTGTCATATTACAAAATTTTTACTTCAAGGGCTCGTTCACATGAGCAGCCGGGGGCGGTAAAAACAGGTGGTTGGTTTTAGGAAGGCTCTTGCAGTAAAAAATCGCCACCAAGTGCATTAAACTAAATACTGTGTTTCCCCGAAAATAAGACCCAGCTTGATTGTCGGTGATGGCTGCAATATAAGCCCTACCCCCCAAATAAGCCCTAGTTAAAGTCCTTGTAGGTCTTATTTTCAGGGTAGGGCTTATTTTCTAGGAAACAGGGTAGGGCTTATTTGGTGGGTAGGGCTTATATTGAAGCCATTACCGACAATCACGCTAGGTCTTCTTTTCGGGGAAACAGGGTAATAATAGACAGCATTTATTCCTACACATTTGTAATTTTAGTTAAATGCAGTAGGTGGCACTGTTAAAGGAGTACATTAATTTCATATTTCTTTTATGCCTCGTTTCCACTGAGCGGTTCGGTTCGGTACGCTATTTTCAGTGTTTCCATTATGAAAGTGGCCCATACAACCGAACCATACCGCACCATTCAGGGTCCTGCTTCAGATGTGGGGCCATAGAAAATGGAACGGTTCAGTTAGGGCGGAGCTACGATACATTCTACTGATTGGCGGACAGAAAAACGTCTGCCAATCAGTGTGAGGCCACGCTAGGCATTTTTTTTTTTTTTTTAAAACCCCGTATAGACCCTGGTGGTCCGACTTGCAGTGGAAATGCTCACCTCAATAGGCCGGACCATTCTAACTCTTCCAAACTGTACTGACCCGAACCGATCCGCTCAGTGGAAACGAGGCATTAGTGAGTCAGCATAGTAGCACTGCTGAAACAGATATAGTCAGGTATTTTAGATGGTATGATTTACGTTTCACATGCTGTAAATGGCTCTATATGACTCCATGTTTATAATGTTCACCATGGACGATGGGTGTATACACATGAGAGTAGCAAGATGGCCGGTTTTGGTGCATATATAAAAGACAGAGTTAACCAAAAGTATCTGCTCCAGAAGACGGTGCATTTTGATGATGAAACGCGTTGGACTGGGGGTCTCGGTTGAGGTCAGATCCTGTGTTTGTAGTGCATGCTCGATCTCTAGGTAGAGCAGCGTTCCTGATTGTTTATTGATCTTGTATACCATAAATGTAAGTGCGTGGCTTTTAGATTTTTAAAGCAGTTTTTCACTGAGAGCCTTCTTTTCCTTTTGAGGGAAAGAAAGGGGTTCTAGCTGATTAAAGAACAAGGAGTATCATGTGGAGTGTTGTTCATACCCTCATTTGGGGTGTCACAGGCACATTTTGACCCATGTATTGCACAAAAAGACAACACTCTCTCTGGTGAGTGCGGTGTGGAGTGGCAAGGGGAAAGCATCTTTGAAAACACCATGTAAATGGCCTTATAAATGTTACACCATAAGTCGATATATTATGAGCACTAATATTGGACTTTTATATATAATTATTGGACTCATTGAGCAAGTCCTTACTTTGTTATTGATTCACTATTTTTAGGATTATGTTTATTTTTTAACTGTTTAGGTTATAGAGCACTGTATTTTATTTATTTTCCTTAACCACTTCCCGGGCCTATAGCAGAATGATGGCCGGGCAGTGGTTCTGTTATCCTGACTAGACATCATATACGTCTTACAGAATAACATGCTGGTGTGTGCCCGCAGCGTGGCGATCGGTGGTGCTGTCACTCTGACACACAGCATCTCCAATCATGGTAAGGCGCCCCTGATGGAGGTTCCTTACCAGCGTGAACCAGGAAGTGCCGTAAACGGCTTTCCTCAGTTTGCGCTGATCGGCGGCTCTCCCTGTCAGAGGGGGGGTCTGTGCTGATAATCAGCACATTGATTATCAGCGCAGCCCCCATGAGAGGTGCCCATCAGCTGCTAGTCTGTGCCCCATCAGTAACACCTGTTAGTGCCCATAAATATGCCAATCAGTAATGCCTGTCAGTAGCTCCTCATCAGTGCCCATAAATTCTATGTATCAGTGCCCATTAGTGCAGCCTCATCAGTGCCTGTCTGAAGGAGAAAACAATTTTATAACAAAAACAAAGAAAGGTGTTTTGTTTTTTGTTTTTTTTGTTTTGTTCCGGCCTTTTTTAGTTTAGCAAAAAAAAAAAACAGGGATGATCAAATACCACCAAAAGAAAGCTCCTATTTGTGGGAAGAAAATATAGTTTGGGTACAGTGTTGTATGATCGCACAATTGTCATTCAAAAGGCCCATACACACGATCGGACTTTTTGACAACCAACATGCAAATTAGCTGGTTTGGACCAACATCCGACCATGTGTACGCTCCATCGGACCAACTTTTTCCAGGTTTCATTGGACTTTTGTTGGCTGTGCGAACGGACCAACTTTCTGCTAACAAAAGTCCGATGGACCAAAGTCCGACCGTGTGTACACAAAACCAACAGACTTTTGTACAAACCAATGCAGAACCAATGCAAAAGATCAGACAACAATACAGAAGTTGACCAAAGGTGGCGGTAAAGAGCAGAAAAACCAAGTGATTTGGTGAAAGTTGGCTGAAAACGCCCTTTGGACAAAAATCCACAGGAAAGTTGGTCCACGGTCCGATCGTGTGTATGAGGCTAAAGTGTGACAGAGCTGAAAGCTGAAAATTGTCCTGGGCAGGAAGGAGGGAAAGTGCCTGGTATTGAAGTGGTTAAGTATGATTGTATGTTGCCATTTCCTTTATTTATTCTGTGGCTCATGCTGATGAGCCGCTAAATTAAAAAAAGAGGGGAGCCCAAGTTTTGTTAGGTGCATGCAGCCAGAAACATTGACTTTTTTAGAATTTACTTTATACCATAATTGGGTGCCATTTTCTTTAACCGCTTTAGCCCCGGGCAATTTTATCCCCTTCCTTACCAGAGCACTTTTTGCGATTCGGCACTGCGTTGCTTTAACTGACAATTGCGCTGTCGTGCGACGTTGCACCCAAACACAAAATTGACGTCCTTTTTCCCCCCACAAATAGAGCTTTCTTTTGGTGGTATTTGATCACCTCCTGCCGTTTTTTTTATTTTTTTTGCGCCATAAACAAAAGAAGAGCGACAATTTTGAAAAAAACACAATATTTTTTGCTATAGTAAATATCCAATGTTTTTGAAAGAAAAAACACATATTTTACTCAGTTTAGGCCGATATGTATTCTTCTCCATATTTTTGGTAAAAAAAAATCGCAATAAGCGTTTATTAAATGGTTTGCGCAAAATATATAGCGTTTACAAAATAGGAGATAGATTTATTGCATTTTAATTTATTTTTTTACTAGTCATGGCGGCGATCTGCCCTTTTTTTTTTCCCGTGACTGCGACTTTGCGGTGGACACTTTTGACACATTTTTGGGACCATTCACATTTACACAGCGATCGTTGCTATAAAATTGCACTGATTACTGTGTAAATGACTGGCAGGGAAGGGGTTAACACTAGGGGGTGCTGCAGGGGTTAATGTGTGTTCCCTGCAAGTGATTCTAACTGTGGGGGGAGGGGACTCACAAGGGGAGGAGACCGATCAGTGTTCCTCTGTTCTGGGAACACACCATCGGTCTCCTCTCCAGTGACAGGACGTGGAGCTGTGTGTTTACACAGATCCACAGTCCCGCTGTTTTCCCGGGCAATCGCTGGTGCCCGTCGGACATCGCGGCCGCCCGGCATGCGTACCGGGTCCCGAGCGAGGAATAGGAGGACGTCATATGACGTCCACCCAGGATGGGAGATCCATCTTGTGGACGTCATATGACTATAGGCGGGTATTGAAGGGGTTAGTGTTACTAAACACAGGACCCTGCAGTCACTATATCTGGTCTCCCACAGTACACAGATGCAATTATTTTAGTAAATATAAACTGCTAAATACAGTTTCTCATCAGCAGTGTCTAGTAGTCTTGTGACTTCTATCGGTGTCTGGTTAAAGGTTGTAGGAGGAGTTTTCATTCTCCTCTGACTGTCCTATGAGGCTGCAGGACCCCTGTCTGGACAGTGCTGATTGGCCCTGTGGTGATCACATGCACCCTCCCAAGAAAAAAAAAACACTCTAGAAATACACACCAAAGTGAGCATGTGCGGAGTGCCTCCAAGGATCTGTACTATCAGGAGACTCTAAAAGAAGGGGAGGATCGGAGAAGACAGGATCAAACACTTTTTTTTACACAATGTAGAGGATTAACCCCTTAGGTTCCACAGCGAGTATAACAAGCATGCTGTACTGCATATACAGACTGATTTTACTGTTGTGGGTTTAGTAGCACTTTAAATCTGCCGTATGATATATAAAAAAAAATAATAAATCGACCCAGGAACATTTAATAAAATAAGCTCATATTATAACCACAAATGGTTTTGCTGGACACTAACCTTTTGCTCACTAGCTTTTATTTTTGGCCTTGTGAGAAGATGGGGAGGCAAACTATTCCTGCAAAATCCCCCTATTGGATTATCTGAGAGGGGAGAAAAAAAAAAAAAGAGCAGTTACTCATCCAAAGCGAACAAATTGGATTTGTAGTTGGTTGGCCTTTAAGAATTTAAGTGGTTGATAACCATATGATTTATTATGTGTGTGTGTGTATATATGTATATATGTGTGTGTGTGTGTGTGTGTGTGTGTGTGTATGTGTGTATATATATATATATATATATATATATATATATATATATTTTATATATTTTATTTTGACCTGAAACACATTAGTTTTCTTTCTTTCTTTCTTTCTTTCTTTCTTTCTTTTCCTTAACATAAATTTTTATATGCCTTTTTTTTCAGGTTTGCTTTTTTTTTTTAACACCTCAAATATCGTGCGACACAAAAAATTGTAACTGCCACCATTTTATTCTACGTGGCCTCTGCTTTCCGAAAATCTATAATTGTTTCAGGGTTTTAAAGTGGTTGTAAAGTCACTAATCGCAAATGCTGGAATCACCTCTGTTACCGGAAGATATACTGTGCAGTGTGTTTGTTTTTAAAATTAAATAAATTATTCAATGAAATACCTTATTTCAGAGCGCCACTGTGCAGTCACGTGACCTGGCATCCTCCATCCAAGAACTACAGTGGGAGGGGCTGATGTCAGCAGGAGGTCACATGAGTGCACGGTGGCGCTCTGAAATGAGGTGTTTCGCTGCATAATTAAAAAAACACTGCACAGTATATCTTGTTGTTACAGAGGGGATCCCAGGATTTGTGTTCAGTGACTTTACAGCCACAGCAGCATAGTGGCGGGCGGGGAGGAGAGGAGATGGGGCACACACACTCAAGCTGACGGGAGAGACACTGATATGACGGAGGCACATAAACTAACCACGGTATCGTGGATCAGCAGCCATGATTACCATGGTCAGCACACTGAGGGGCACACAGGAACAGAGGGAATCAACCAGGTATTTTATAGCATAGAAAGGGACAGATTACACAGCACAAATTCTGCTTTAGAGCAGGATAATTTTTTATTTTGGTTACAACCACTTTAGGTAATTTTCTAGTACAAAATACAGATCGCTATCAGGCATGACGTGTGTGTGTGTGTGTGTGTGTGTGTGTGTGTGTGTGTGTGTGTGTGTGTGTGTGTGTATATATAATGGATATCTATCTAATATCTCTATCAATTTTATTACCTCCTATTCTTTCCTGGTTAAACGGAAACTCAATGTTTCCTTTGACTTTAAAGC